>JAQGBT010002271.1:0-25115 GCA_034698585.1 Disparrhopalites patrizii
CTCTCTCTTCTCTCTCTCTTCTCTCTCTCTTCTCTCTCTCTCCTCTCTCTCTTCTCTCTCTCTTCCCTCTCTGTCTTCATTTCTTCTTTCTGTCTCTCTCTTCTTTCCGTTTTTTCTGTCTAGCGCTAATTCTGCTTTAAAAACTCGGTGCTGGATGTATTAAGGCCATGCATGTGTTGGAAATTAGAAACTATTTTCAGTATGTGTTCTCAAATGGTATACACAAGCAGGGTACAATAATGTACCTATGTAACTTCAACAAGTGCAGAATGTACACAATACAATGTGAAATTAGCTGATCTCGAAGATAACCTGGAGATGATTGATTCCGTATTTGGTTACTAACAATAACAATATTGTTAAGGAGATTAATTATCCTCGGTAAAGTTGAGCGCTTGTACC
This sequence comes from Disparrhopalites patrizii, assembly GCA_034698585.1. NCBI lineage: Eukaryota > Metazoa > Arthropoda > Collembola > Symphypleona > Sminthuridae > Disparrhopalites > Disparrhopalites patrizii. The sequence goes on from JAQGBT010002271.1 coordinate 403, forward strand.
TATTCTTTTTCGATACTTGTACAAATTTTGGTTTTTTGTCGAAGATTATAAGTAATTTTGTTTTTCAAAACATGAATCCACAAATTAAATCGCTGAGAATGTATAGTAAAGGATTTACTGAATTTTAAGACTTGAGTACTTTTTTCCGGTTACTAATACGTCCAGAGATGACGGGCATTTAGGGACATGCATACCGCGTTGAGAGTTGGGTGACGAGCTCGAATTTATACTCGAGGATTACCGAGACAAATCCCCTGTATAAGACCGTGTATGTATATATAATACTGAAAAGCCATAGGATTTGCAATTTCCTCATTGTTTTTTTTTTTTTTGCTGCTTTTCTTTTGGCAAAGTAAAACCATAGAAGATACCGATAGGTGGCTTCTTCCTTAATGCTTCCTCTGATTTAAATATGTTTTCTCAACTTTTAAATATTTAAGTATGCAATAATTTCCGAAAAAGCTATTGAATGCTCCCGTTTTTCGAAAAAATTGCCCAAGGATTAAAAAATACAAAACACATTTAGTGAAGCCAGGATTTCCTCCGCATGGTTAGGAGAAAGTTGTACTTTCTTCGGAAATTGCTATTAATAATTAGTTGATTAGTATTATGTGTTAGTCAATAGTCTATGATATGTGATAAATTAATATTACATTGCATTTTAAAGACCACAATGTGAAACCAGTATGTGATCTCTCTGTTCATACTTTTTGATGATAAAAAAGTCCTGCTTTAAATCCCTGAATATTAAAGTAAACACTGTATTTGCACGGTATTTTAGACTTAAATTTGTCTTATTTTATTATGTAAATTGAATAATTATTTTATTACTCTGAGTAGGAGAGAAAGCCTGATTTTTTCCTTTGTTGTTTGGAAAGTCACTCGTGAATGGATGAATACAATGTTCAATGAAACAGTGACGACTCCTGTAATTATTTTTATTTTTGCTTCACATTTTACAAACAAATGGATAGTAGAGTTCCAAAACGGTTCATGTTCAGAATGGAGATTTTTCCAATGAATGTAAGTATTCCACGGTAACTTTTTTTTTACAGATATATCTTTTGGAGAGATCTCAGGCTGAAGGACATGTTTTTAAAAAATGTCTTCCCAAAACTTCCCAAAAAAATTCACCATTATAATACATTCTAGAGGAAATGCTTTACAAGCTGAACTCTAACCGCTTTTGAAGTATAACTTTCATTTGTTCACGTGCATACATATAATGAAAATTATATACACAAGACACGATTCTAAATATTATTAGGAAATTAGTCTACTGATCTAATGCACTGCGAATTGATCGAATATCTCCATGCGATTTGAAGATACTCATCAACATTCTACGGGCTCATAATCCGCCGAGATGAGATTTTCGATGCTGGGACGAGCCATAATTGTTTGTAGGGAATGAAATGGAAATAACAAGCTATGAGAAGAGCCCCAAGGGTCTGAATGGCATTAGTAATGACCATAAAAATCAAGTCTTGTTGGAAGACTTTCTCTTCTTCCTCAAGGCTGGCGCACGTGTAGGCCTTGAGGACTTTCTTCTGATGACTTTCACTGAGACTGCTGAAGATGGAGCATTCCAATCGCAAAAGATTATAACCTTTGCTGATGTAATGGAGGACTAGAACCATCAAAAAAGCACCGATGTACACAACAACAGCTCCGCTCCAGCGTGTCCATGAAGTATAAATTCTGGAAGTTAATTAAATGTAAAAATTATATAAATAATGCCTACGAGTGTTCCGTTAACTGGGGAAAGATTTTAAATAGAAGATCTTTAAATATTTTCTAGTCTTTGCATAAATAAATACCTGATCAAAAATCCTATGAGTGTAATATACAATAAAACTACAGAGGTAGTGTAGTAAATCCGAAGAAATCGGTCCGACACGTACGCTGTTTTCGTCGTACCTGATTGCCAGGAGACCTGCAAAAACAAGAATGACAAAGTTTCAAAATTTTATATTATTTAGTTGAAATAATTTCTATACATTTTCCGAAAAATTTGCGAGTCAATGGAATGATCGGAAGGATAAAATATTATTGAATTACAGCGTTCAGTGTACTCCACAGTAATAATCCGGTGAGAAGGCCACTACTGATACAGCTGGCATGATCAAAAAACTTGAGGAGTAAAATCATTTTGGTATCATTAGCTTCCTCCTCGTACTCCTCCTCCCCCTCCCCACCTTTCAAGCCCCGAGAGACGATTGACAGGGTTTGTTTGGGACGATTCATGACATTCCTGGACAATTTCACAGCCTTTTTCCACCTGGAATTGACGGAGAGCTTCTGGGGTGACACCCTCGTGAACTTGGCCGGGAAATCCGACTGACCCGCTCCAGGGATGGGAAATCGACCCAGGGAAGCCTCATCATTGATCACTTCCGTCTCTCTCACATGAACCACATCATCTTTGAAAGTGTTGAGTAATTCCTGGATTCTGGATTTTTTCCGGAAGTTATTATCACTGTCACTCCTCACCACACGTTTCCCTTTCCCCTCTGTCTTTGTCCCTGATCTGCCACTTTTCCCTTCCTCTTGTCTCTTGGACGTGGGTAAATCTTGAAGCTCATGCACTGGCCCTTCCGGGGGACTGTCGGAAGAGGTCACACTCCTTTCTTTTCTAAATCTGTCCATGTTATTCTAGTATTTTCGGGCTACAAATGTCTTTTTTAGATTACTTTGTACACAAAACCACATAGCTTTTACCTTGTGTTTTCATTCCGATAACACCCTTGGAAAACTGGATTTCTTAAGGAAAACGGTATACGGAGAACAAATTATTGACTTAAAAGGTTGTCTGTTATTGACTTAAAAGGTTGACTTAAAAGGTTGTCCACAACCACCTCATTAGTCCGCTGTAGCAAACTAAATAGGGGCGTCCAAAGTGTGTGATTCCTAAACCCTTTCAAATGGAAACGAAGGTGAGAACAAAAAACAATTATTTGACGGGGCAGGAAGTGAATCCGATGTCTTTTACATGGTCTGCATGATATTAAAAAGAAAGGTAGAAAAAACTTCCCTATTGTCTTTGCTTTCACCTTCAGCTCTCCCTTTCAGTTTAGTGACAGGTATATACATATGTATGTATGATCACGTTGTACGCGTGACCAGGCGTAACTAGGCAAACAAAGGGTTGCTATTCATGTCCATGATACATCTTTCATCAGGTGCAACTCGGATGTATTTACAGCCACAGATCATTACATGCTTCAGGAAGTTTAAATGCAGTTGTTACTTGCACCAGCAGCATGGCATTGCTTTCACTCTTTTCAGTAGTTGTATACATATACAAACGTGGCAATCAATCAGGCATCCAGCCGGATATTATACATAATAAATTACGCATCAAGATAGGGAAAACAATCTAAAATTCTCTACTCTGGCCCTTTTCTTTCTGATTTACCCTTTCTTTCTTTCGCAATCTTTCTTCGTACAACTTTCTTTCTCTCTACGTTCTTCTGTCCGTTTCTCTCGTTCTCCTGTCATTGCTTTCCCTTGTATTATTTCTTCTTCTCCCGAATTTACTCACTTTCTGGTCTCCAATAAATGATCGATTTTGTTCGACAGGAACCATCTTTAATGTGATGATAATGGTACTTGTGTACCTTAATTACGCTACGAACGAACAAGTGTTATTGCAAGTAGTGCTGTCATCATCTAAGGGTGTACAAAATTCAGTCAACGTAATCTAATTAAATTATGTATTGAGTGCTGCTGTCGGTAATTTTTACAAGCAGAAATGTTTATACCAGATTTTTTGATGTTTTAAATTATCATTGTTATTTAATTGCTCCTCCAGAATAATTCGTGAAAGCTGGTTGAGTATGTAGAATAACGAGAATTTTATTTCGAAAATATTGAAAACCAAAGAGAGTGGTGACATGCGTAAGTAGGACAACATGATTACGAGTACGGAAAAATCTTTCTTCATAATCATAGATACAGTTGTCGCTGAGTTGATAATAATTTATTAAAAGCCAATCTCATAGGCATAGTTAAAACAAAAATAAATATCAAATACAATCATCATGCTTAAATATTTTGACGGCCACGGAAATTTACACCTTGCAAACATATTTCGTGTGATGTGGTAAGGTGTTCTAAGAAATGATGCATTTTACATCGTATGTACGTACACAAACAACAACATTATTAAAATGAAAATATCGACTATCGACACCACCTATACGCCATACATATTCTTACGCATACTAATGTAAGCCTTAGCACAGTTGTTTGTATTGTAACTGGAAGATGATCATTCTTTTGTATTTTGAGTCGTAAAGTCATCACGAAAATTTCCATGAATTTCGTCATGAAAATCCTAAATAACATAACTTTTCAAGAGCATAAATACGGCTCCAGATACTAGAAACACGCTGCTAGTAAACACAGTAAACTATACAGTATACAGGGTCTAAATACAAAAATTATCAATTTGAAAGACCCGTAAAAAAACTAACGTCTTTTGTTTTTAGCATCCCCTTTTGTCTTTACGTGATCAGAACCACTTTTTAAAATTACATACTCAATAATAATTATGAATAATTTAATATTAACAACAGTAATAATAACCACTAACATACTATATGTAAAATATCACGAGTTGAGTGGAGGAAGATGTACAAGCTTCAATACATTACTTAAACGATCAACTTTGATATGAGATTCGACTCCAACAGATTTCGTGCAAGGGAACGCAATGAACAACGACGTGGAAATACATACATCACGTCGTTACTGACAGAAATGTGGAGGTTATACCAAAGACAGTTTTAAATTAAAACAAATTCAAAAAGCTTGAATCAGTTTTTACGCGGTGCAATTTTATAAAATTCGAAAACGAGCTCAAGCTCATGGTTCCGGTGTGATGAACTAGTGATGTATGCATTATTAATAGCAAGGTTTCCAAAAGATAGGGTTTGATAAGGACAGCGTATGACGCAAAAACAAAAAAAACAAAATATACATAATATATACATACGTACCATAAATACATCTACTTACATAATATCGGGTTAGGAGTAAAATAAAACTTTCAGGATTCATGACTTGGAAATTTAATTGCACGTAAACCAACTGTCTAATTATATAGTTTTTCGTTTTGATTGTTTCAATACATCATCAGCAGTTTTACTCCACTTGTCGTGATTTCTTAAAATATCGTTAGTGTTAGTAGCTACTTCTGCGTCTGGCTCTCCGTAGGTAGGCTTAGGATCTCTCGGATCATATCCTAGAATCTCGAGCATGGGGGCAACACTTGCCATATCATCAAGAACGTCCTGAGGTATGGCACCAACCCACTTTGTCAATGCTTGAACATTAACTGGCTTTATTACTTGGTCAGAAGAACGTTCCACCCTGTCAAAATAAAAATATCTTTGTTACCAGACACTGAAATTGTTTTGCGATTGCTTCACAAGAGTTACGCCAGATGCTATCCCAGTAGCGACAAACTTACTTCGATAAAGAGACTCCTCCTGGCTTGTTAATGTAGTTTTCATGATGCATAACTTCTTCTGACCATGGCAGTCCCAAATATGACAGAATCAATCTCATTTGCGATCGTGGATGTAAAACTAAGTCTTCATATTTGACTTTAAGACATTTATCGGGTCCAAGCTCATTACACTCACGAACCATAGTCTTCATAGAATTCGACCATTTTGTCAAACACTGTCTGTAGTCTGTTAGGTCAAATCCTGTTACTGTCACCTGGGCAAAAATAATATCATCTTAGTGAAAGCCTTTGTCACTCTATAAAAAGTAAAACGTAACCGCACTAGCATTTTTTAATTTTAAGCTCACCTTTCTTGTGATAAGGGAATGAACTACTGCTCTACCGTCCCTTATCATGAAGATAAATTTGGCGTTAGGGAAGAGTTTTAATAAATAAGTTCCATACTTTAAAGTAAATGGATCTTTATTACACAAGCGTGCAGCGGGTTCCCCGTGCTTAACAACTACCTCCAGGATGAAGGAAGCCACAGCATCACCGATAATCTAGAGGAAGATAAGAATTTTAGTTTTTCACTGCCGCCAAACTGCTTCTGTCGCAGGGTGAAAATAGATCACGCAGCTATAAATATTTGAAATGTGTATATTGAGTGTTTCAGTTTTTAATTTGATTTGTCTTTTTTGATTAGCAAATATAAAGTTGGGCATGTAAAGTTATCACACATACACCGACCGGCGTTCATTCTGTGACTGTCGTGCAGTTTTCTCAGTGGAGTAAAAAACACTACAATTAAAATGCTTGCCTCATCGGTTAAGCCAGCCTCATGCAAACGATTGACTTCTTTAGCCGATCGGTTCCACTGCGCAGCTAGCTGCAATATTCGGGGTACAACCCTGGTTTCTTCGCCACATCTGATATCGCTGTGAGCATCCAACATTGCTCTAGCCAGTGTTGTCCCAGAACGTGGAAATCCGCCAATAAATATAAAGGGAGACAATCGATCATACGTATGTGTTTTACCATCTTTATCGAAGACGATAGTCTGTAATTAACAAAACAAACCACTAATTTTCCATAACATCATAAGTCCATAACATCATAATCCAAGTCCTAGAAGGTTGAACTATCCCCTTTCTAAATTTAATTTACAAAAAAATTATTACATGTTACGGATTAAATGCAAAAAATAAAAATTCTGACAAAATAAAAGTAATTACCTCCCGACTAGTTATCATTTGACGTGGATTCGTCTCATTGCTTCCCCCTCGTATTAAAAGCAAGACGGAAAAGGGAGCAATAACACAAAAAAGTATAAATAAAATACGACGAATGCCACCGACACCTCGAATCATAAGCATTTTTTACTATTCTTCCTCCCAGTGTTGACTCCACATCGAATGTGCAGCATATCAGTTGCTCCTCGTTCCAAGAACTCCAACTGGTCTGTCAATTCATCAACAATTTGTTTGATCAGGCACAAGAAAAATAAATACCAGTCTCTCCTTGTTTCTAAACACAAAAACAATTATATGATACTATCGCCTGCAGTTTTTTTTTATCTAATAATACGTGAGCACTGTGCCAAAATTTTACACATTTCCAGTCCACTTGTTTGTGAGATAAAAAACACAGTCGAACAAATTACATCACAGTCTAAACCCTACTGGAATGGCCGTTTACAACATGACTTAATATAGTTTGATTATCGTATTAGAAGGAGAAATGCTTCATTAACTCTTGCGTCTTGTACCCCGCGAAATTAAATTAATAATGGGAGATTAGATCCCACAAACTACTTGACAGAGATGCATAACATGAAATTTGTTCTGCAATTTTCACTACAAACATGCGGGCACGAAACTTATAATTAAAACACTTGTACGCACACACAATGGTATCATCCAAAATATGTAGCACACACAATCTTGATACTCGTACTATTCATTCTAAGCCGTATTCAGTTAACGCAGAATTCACAAAGTACAGCCTCCAGCACAGGCACTAGCTATTGGAGCAATAAAATCAACACACTTTTATTACTCAATTATAATTATGATTATGAATTTATATAAACATATCGTTCCAGGATTTTCAACCCAACTTTTCATGTGTACCTCCAATAACCATGTGTAAAAAGATACATGCATTCTATACATAAAAATTCATTAAAATCCTTCAAATACTGAAACGAGATTCCAAGAACCGTTTATGTTTTCGAACAATTTTATTGTTGGCGTCATAAAAAGAAAAGACAATCGATTCACACCAAATGACGACCTTTATATTAGGTTGTAGAAGTACTCACGCTTCCTAATGGGACATTACATACGGCTTTTACTTCCTCCAGTCTCCAATCATAAATTACTCGCTAATAAACGTGCCAGATCAGGAACCCAACGTACTTGCCATAATAATTATCATCATAAATTTAACAAATTTAAAATATTAACCATATGCAAGTCTTACCCATGTGGAAGGAACCCCATGAAATCAAGGGATGTACACGCTTGTTTCATGAGCAAAATTATAATCAGGAACGAACTTTTAAATAATTATTTCTTCCTCAAAAAAAATAAGATAAAATGATATGTAGCGCACACTTAAATTGAATTGAAAATAATTTTATGTTTACCTAATGAAAAAGAAGACAATTTATCAAAGGCTACGGTCTCCAAAAAATGTGAGAGAATCTCTTTCTGTCCTCTGACGTTTACGGCTTAAGCTGAATATTCCCCACAAAAAAATTGTGGTTTACTGTCGCAGACACTGTTAAAAAAAGTAGTTGGTCACACGAACACACGTTGAGTAATAATATATAAGTAGGCATGAAGTATGTACATTCTCAGCAAAAAAAGTTGAGTACTGAGGTACTGACACTACCTCAAAGGCGCCTTTTTCATATAGGCAAGAGGCAACAACTTTTTACTCGACTACTAAATACAAATACACTAAACAGGAAAGGTCCGTCGACTTAAAACCATTATCAAAGAACGGTAGCTGCTATATTATTATAGAGAACAAGTGGGGAAAAGTTTGCTCTAGGTGTCCCACAAAATGTATAAATAAATAATAATAATAATAATAACAGTGTGTACAAAGGTGCGGTAACTACTCTTGTCATAGTTGTTCCGATCCCATGCACCAGAATCCTAGAAAAAAATTAACGAACACTGTCAACTGTACCAAACGATATAACTGAAAAAGACGAGGATGAGCTTCTCTGACATCGACACGCATAAAGGGGGAAAAAATAATTCCTCCACAACAATGAGCCACTTTATGTACGCAGAGGCACTTATTATGTGGAAGTAAAAACGAAAGATAATAATGGGACATGGGACTTTTAACTGAGAACACTTTGCCAACATTCACAAGACACTGTAACAACAATACCTTCCCTCATCCGTCTTCCTGTTTTCCCTTGTCTATTGTCTAAAATTCATGTAAGTATTCTACTCCATGTGAAATTACTTGGATGGAGATGGAAAAAATACCACAAGAAAAGCGTAATTTTTTAAAGAGTAAACAAAATCCACGATTTCACTGTGTGTAAGAAAACCATACGAGTTATCAGTGGGGATGTTAAAAAGAAACCCAAAATGATTTGGAAGAAAAAAAATACACATGAACATATTTCGTACAGTCGATATTTTCTCCGTTCTACAAATTTTTCAACAGTATATTTACAAATTGGTAGTTATTCGTAATGTAATCGTTGTACATAGTCTAATCACATCAGCCCAACACCTTTGGATAGCAAAGGTAATAGAGTGTGAACAATTTCATCAGCTGATTTTGATTCAATGCAAACATACAAAATACTAACAGCTACCCACCAGAAAAAAATTTCATTCACGGTGGAGTGAATTGTATCTTCGTGGAAGGAAAAATGTACAAAAAAAGTATAAGAATTTGCACTACTTCTACAAGCACGGCTTTGTACCACAGAACTGTCGTAATTTTGCCTTGCTTCCAAGCCACAAGATCTCGGTTAATATCACGGTACAAAAAAAAACACATCACACTTCTTGATTCCTTATTGCTCTTACATATACATTTGCCATCAACCTTCACGGAGGATGAAGATGGGATATAATCGTATATAATAAAGAATTTCAGGTAAAATATACCTGACTTTCGCAAAGGGGGTTTTTCAAGAACACGCACGGTAATTTTATACACAAGTAAAGGAGCATAAAAGACAAAAGTGCAATGGTCAGCGGTCACTGGCATGTGCAAATAATTGTGTGTATATACTCTATATTAGTACTATTATTATTATCATTATGTAACCCACATGACTAGACGTATTTATCGGCATACATGGTGATCATGTACTTAGGGGATCCCTCACCTTCGCCAGCAGAAGAATTCTCTGCTCTTCACAACAGTTTTCATCAAAGACTTAAACTTCGCTAATAATCGTACCTATACGTATGTGTACATATATTTACATACTCCCAGGAAAGCACACGAGATACCTCGTTCCTACCCTTTTTCCTTACAACAAAAAACTTTGGGTGTCAAAATTGTTTGGGGGGAAACAGGTGTGCTCATACAGCCACAGTCTGTGGATGTCCAACTTCCACTATCTTCCCCCCCCCCCACACACACAAATTTCTCATATGATTACTAACATAATAATAATAATACTTTTTGCACTCATTCATGATCAAGTTTTGCCAAGAGCAGTAAGACTATCCTTTTACGAGGTATTACTATACATATTACATGGAAGGCATTACATGTCTACGGAGGAAATATTAAATGAAAGAGTTCTTCCCCCTAAACAATTTAACTTGAAGCTGTTTTTTTTCTTCTTCCCATACTCCTTTTCTTTCATTATGCTAGCCACAAGAAAAGGCTTGAAGCATTGTTATATACCTCTATGAATGAGTTTCAAAAGATCATTGACCCAACTTTTGCTAAAAGTTTTTCCACACTCGAGCCCATGGTGTAGGGAGATGAAGTCAGAGACTTAAAATGAGAAAAAAAAAACTATTATGAGAAACCATGCTGTACGGTTCTGTAAGCACCTGCCACAATGCACTACCGTTCAGTTAAAAGAACAGGTTGAAAATGTAAATATAATTCATAAAAGGACTTATATTTTCTAATTTAAAGAGAAAGCAAACAAAAGGTTTCAACCCTAGCAGTACTTTCATCGTTCCATCAATGCCTGTCTGCGTGGGGTACTAACATGGTAACACACAATACATCTGTTAGATATGTATTTATCAATTCATAATATTACTCACAATCATGTGGTGAAAACATTATGGTGACCTTGTTGCAATAGAACTAAATTGTCATTACTGGATCTTATTAAATACTTTGTCAGTATCAAGTAGTGTTCAAGTGAAAAAGTCACAATTTGTATTAACCTGCAATAAATTTTCCATGCTTATACGCTCCTGACATGCTTCGTAGTCAACGTAGTAGAAAGGACTGAGGAAGATTTATTATGCATACTCACAGGACGTGACAATGTGGTTTGAGTTGTCCTTTAATCCTTATCATTGTTCATTGTATTACCGCTTATACTGTCGTAATTAAATTAAGGATTAAAGTCTTTTTTTACCATTTCTTATACCCAAGATAATTTCCATGTAAAATGCTTCGCCCACGCAAAATTTTGTCTACACATTACTGTTAGAGGAATCCCAATCCCTGTATAGGTATATCCTTCCAATATCATATAAATCACCCAACGCGGAGGAGGAGGAGAAGCAGTATAAAGAATTTTGATGAGGTCTTCGATCGAATATTCATCGCAGTCATAACTCATAAAAATAGACAATAATTACCATATGCTCCCACTCCCCCGCATTACAAGAAATCCCAGAGGACTCCAAAAGACCATCCGAACCGAAAGTTGCAGATAAAAAACAGCTAAATACCAATTTACATTTAGATGTGCCTATGTACAGTATACTAAACTGACACATGAGTGTATCCAATTGTTTTTAACATCGTTCGCAGCGTTTCAAAAGTGACAATGCCACATTGTCACAACCACGGCCCGTCCACCAACATTTAAAAAAACTCACTGCAAAAAAAAGGGCTCTTGATCATGCTTCAAGTTCAGCCACTTACTAGTGTATGCGGTAGCGGTATAGTTACTGAATAATAATAAGGAAATTGTTATGCTTCAAGTTTCAACGCGCTGTCAAGTCAGAAATAAAGAGAAACACTGCTGCACTGACTAAATTTATCTTTTCAACGAGAGATTTTTTTCTCTTCCTTTTTGTGTGTGTGTATGTGTATATCACAACGCTACATAACGCTGACCGACTTCTTGAAGTGGGTGAAAACACTGTAGTATAGAACAATTATTATAATTACAAAAATCCCCTCAATTTTTTTTAATACAATTTCCGTAATTACCTCTCTTCGTCTGATGTTGCTTGAAGCCAAAGGAAGTGATGGCGGTAAAAAGTTAGGGATATATATACAATTGTATAGTAACTCTATAAGGTGGGTGTACTCGTGTACAGTGCAAGTTGCGGAGGTCCCAGGAGAAATCAGGTGAAGAGATAGAACTTTTGAGGGGCAGAAAAAAATGTTGAGAAGCAGGCTCAGATGAAAAAAAAAGTCTTAATACATAAAAGATGAAAAGAAGTTGAAATTTTCCTTTTACAAGTCTAAAAACATTTTCAATAATCCGAATCACAAAACTCCCGCTGCGACGAGTCCGACGGATCACTTAAATGAAGACGCATATCTTCTCTTTAGGTCAAGGGTCAAGTCTTTCACCCCAAAAGAACAAAAAGTGGGGATCTCCCAAGTCCGAGGATTTTGCAATTGGTGTAACTATCTATTTAGATATCAAAAAAAAAAATACGGGAAAATTCATGTAAATCCGTGAACATCTTATCATGATACTATAACAATATTAACAATATGCAGACCATAACAAGCCTGAAACGGAAACATCCAGACAAATCCAATCAATCACAATCGATAAAGATGACAAAGGGAGTAGGAAAAGAAGGATTTGACATTTGACATAGGACAAAACAAAGACAAACCCCAACAACAAAAACTTCAATTAAACTCACTTTCAAAATCCTTGAAGAACGTCGTTTAGGGATGATTTAAAATCTAAAAGGACTTAAACATGCCTTTGAAATCCGAATCCACATTTAAGTTTTAACCTGTAATCACGTGCACAATCCCATCGTCTTTGAACTTTTTCGTATAGTTTCAGCCGTCGCAACATCAAAAAAACGAATATCAATCCCACAAAATCACTGGTTTTCCTCCATGATTTCAAAATATCATTGACATTATTCAGAAGAATTTCTATTCAATAATTTTAGCACAAGCAACTAGCACGAACACCAAAAAAAAAGAAAAAATATTCCACACTTTAATTGAACAACGACCTGTCAAAAAATATTATTTTTCACGTACAACACATTTCCCTCCTCCACATCAAATAGGTTGACTTGAAAATTTGTTTGGATAATAATAAGAACATAAAATAAAATTTAGGTATAGAATCACAAAAGTAAAATCAATTTTTAGTTTAGATTTGATATTGAAGATGAGAGAGAGAGAGACAGAGGATGCGGCCTGAGCCTCAATATTGAAACAAAAACTGAAGGCAAACTGATGTGGGCTGACGAGGACGCTTCTTCATATATCTGCTGTCTTTTTTTTTCTTTCCTTTTTTTTTTGCCAACGCAAGTCCTCTTTGCATGCAGTATAGATCACATGCTTCTCAGACGACAGATCGAATGCGTGTCTTTTTTCCTAAAAATCTTGATTATATCGATTTTTTTTATATTTAACCCCTTTAAATCTGTTTTGACGAAATATTAAGAAATATAATATATATACGTAATACGTATATATTTTTACAATATAATATCTGGTCCTTATAATACAAGCAGCCCCCTTGAGGTCCCTTTGGGAAGTTCTCCACACATGGGAAAGGGTTGTACGTGTCATATGCCTCGTCGAATTTTAATTTCAAAATATGGATTTTGTAAGCTCTAAAAAATAAAAATGCATACAAAAACACCTTATTGTCTTGACTTGGCGGTGACTGGTGGTACAGATGGAATTTTCAGATTTTTTTTTTTTGTATAAATATATATTTTTCTAATCTATCGTGAACGTCAATTCAATATGAGAATTTAAAGGGCAGGACCAGGCCTCTTAAAAAATGTTTATATTATATAATTTTTCTTAAAAACGTATTCAAAGAAAAAGGAATCAACATTGGGGATTGGGAATAAAAATCAAATCTGATCATCCCCTGAGGAGAGCAGAAATTGACTTAAACCAAAAGGGAAATCGAGTTTTTTTTTCGACAAAATGAATGCATTCCCACGGACCCCCAAGAGCTCTGAGGTCAAAGGCTAACGGAAGCAGCCAGTTTGAACAAAAATTTTATATTCTTTACGATTTATATTTCCTTTTTTAGGAGAAAGCATTTTACGAAACCTTTTTTTGGGCTCACCTGGAAATGTTGACAAATGGACTTGCTCCATTTTTTATCATCTTTCCCCTCCGTATATATGAGAGGATATTTTGCGGATGAGTTATAAGAATCAAATCAGATTATTTCCAGCTTGCAATGAAAGTGTTTGGCAGAATGAATGAATTATTTTTTAACGGAAAGGATTTTATGGGTTAGTGTGCCGAGTACATAATTTGAGCATCTCCACATGGCAATATCTGAAGTGATTTTCTCCACAAAAACAATTTAGGTACATATTTTTTATTTAATGCAGGATTCCAGTACCCAGGGATTTTTTTAAATAGATAATTTTAATACAAGCAAAATTTATTCCTTTAAAAAATTATGCTTTCACCGTTGACTTAAAGATTTTCTTCTATTGGACTTTGACCCCGTCGCTGGACAAGTTCATAAAGGTAAGTATATAAGAGAGAAGCCACAATGACATTTTTTCTCCATTTTTGTATGGATTTAATATTGGCAAATAATCTAACAAATTTTTTCTTTTACTACAGTTAATTGAAGAATCAAAGGAAATTTTTCAAATGAACATACAAAAAAAACATTTTTAAAATTTGAACAGATCTTAGTTCATTCGTATTTATTACCAAACAAAATGTTTTCTGTACCTGCGGAAAGCATTCAAATAGAATATTTGTAATTTGCTGAATTATTGTGGATTTGGTCATCTTTATGCATTAAAGTCGCATGGAGATTGGTCGAATTATGTAATTCACCATCGATTTATATGTACATATATAGCTTTGAATTTTGAGACTGGAACTTTCACCTTGATTTCATGGTGATCATATTTGTTGATGAATATGTTTTAGATATGTGATATGTCTTATGCTCGTATCCACCTATTTAAATAGCTGTTTGATCATTTTAGTATTATTAGATTTATGGCCATATCTATACCATTTGGTGGAGGTAATAATCTCACAACTTAAAATGTGATATACCGCACAGAATAAAAGTCTAAATTTTCTGTAAAAATCATATTAAAATCTTCACACATGATGTAATTCCCTCCCTACACATAACCTTTCAAACATTATACTTATGTGCATGTTTATGTATATACCTATAGGAGATGTGACCCTACACGCGTATAATTGACCCCAAAAAAATTGCATTAGTGCAAGGTAAGTAAAAAAAAAAAAAATATACAAAATAAATCACAAAATGTCTATTTTATGGATTAAGAAATATACATAATAACATTAAAGGGTTAAATGGATAGTCTTAATATAATAAAGTGACAATCAGTTCTATAGAAAGTTTATGTTATACCTTATACGTATATTCCATTAATATAGACGTATGTGCATATTATACAGGCCTTTACATAACATTGTAGTCAGTGAATCCTCCACTCCGCCGTGTACCAGGTTAATTGTGTTATTATTATGAATATTATTAATATCAAAAATATATGGAAATAAGGATTGATAAGGACACCGCGATAACCCAGAAGGTCGCTCGGATAACCATAATAATTTAATCTTTCACCACCTCTCCTTCCCTTCCACCTTTTTCATTCAATCTGTGCAAATATATACTTTTAAACTTTTTTTAAATCTTCTTCCTGTGAAAAATAATAAGTAAAAAAATGACTTTTTTTTTGCTGAACTCACTTGTATAAAACTGACCATCTTGCAAAAAAAAGGAAAAGTCATTAAATTATCTCTTAATTAACATAAAAATGCACACGCCATGAGCATCTGCCACACGTTTCAACACTAGCCTTTTTTCCCACACAATGGGATTTTTTTAAGCAACTTTAAATAATAAATGTTGTTATATGTAAGTATACTGCCAAGTAAAAGGGGACTATATTACGTGCTTATAAAGTTATAATATAATTATAAGGATTATTTCCTTATTTTTTTGCTTCATTTTTTTCTCAATATAACATTATATTTTTTTTACATATGAGGGTTTATGATAAGGGTATGACAGCAATAGGGGTGGTGATGGTACCATTGTAGCTATTACAGATTTTGTTATTATTATTACGAAATGCTATTTTAGTACCTTTGAGGGTGCCCAGAGGGGATATAATAAATAGAGTAAGTAACTATCAGAAGATTTTTTTTATTTAATAACGTTTCAGACGTTATCGATGAAGTATGAGGTTAAGTGGAGAACTCAAATGGTGTATGTACTCCCCTACAATACTTGTTCTTCATCTTTATTGGTGATGAAAGGGAGAATTAGAAAAGTGGGTCCTTTTCATTTTTTTTTTAATATTATTTATTCATTCACGAAGTTGATTTCTCTTTATCAGTAAGGCTACATTTTTTTTTCTTATTAAAGCCAAACGTATACATACATACTTGCTGTGTCAAAATTAATGTTACTGTACTTTCCCTTCCGATTGACTTTGATATAAGTTGGCATTAATATTCTTTTTTTTTTTTGTGATGTGATTTTTTTTTTATTATTACATTAATAAGAAGTATATAGGTACACGATTTTTATCTGTTTTTGCAAGTATCACAACAATGACAGTTTGGAGAATTATTCATTGTCGGATGGAACCTACAACTGTTGTTAAAAAGGCTACGCTGTGTGTAATAAACAAATAATTCCCTTGTAAAAATGAATATTATAAGATCCCCGCGAGCTCGTATAATTATTATTTTATGGCAAATTTTTACAGTCCTTTATTCCAATAAATGTTATTCCTTCTGGACCCATAATCCTTTTTTTGATACTGCCCATTAAACGTTGATTAATACATCATTTAGCGGACACACAAAGACAATTTTCCATCTAAAAAATTTAATTTGTATAATAAAAAGACAGGAAAAGTATTAAAATAACCAAAAAAATGTGTGTAAATCTAAAGGGTTTAAATGTATGCTTATCTATGCCTGCTTATGGTGAGTGTCCCTAAAGGCCTCACGTTTCCCCAAAAATCCTATGAATGTCGGTTTTTACCACAAATTATCTTTTTCTTTAGTCTACGAACCACATGCGAATACTGGAAGCTAAATACATGTTACAATGTAAAAAAACTGTGACCTGAACTGGACGTACCTAGGAACAATTTGCTGTCATTATATGAGCAAAACTTTGCCGCCTTTAGGAAAATTTGGAAAAAACAACGTTTTCTAATAACATATTTTTTGAGCAAATAAACGGCTATTTAGGCTGAGATTAAAAATGATAAATAACTTTATTATTTGGTAATCTGCCTAATACGAACAGGGAACATGTTCTACTGCATGTTGTTTCCAGAAAGAAAATTTGAAATGTAAATAATGGAAATGTAACTGACGAGTTCAATAGTCATTAGAGAAAGTCAATTTGCACTGCTTCGTTTTTCGGGGCAAATTAGCATTTCCAAATTTTGTAATTTGCTGTATTCCTACTTCCTACATAAGCATTAAAATACATATAATATTTTTCTACAAATCTCGCATTTTTCCAGATTGCTTTCCTTGGAGCATTTTATTTTCATGACCAAAAAAATTAATTTTAAAAATTGCAGACTTTAAATTAAACGTGGTAATACTACTGCCTAGTGAATGTTGCGCTGTCGTTCGTTCTAGTGGATACCTAAAATCTTCTTCTATTTCCTTTACTGTTACTAGAAATACAACAAAATTATTGTAAGTGTCTCACAAGGTCACAAGGGCAGGCATTGCAGTCATGATTCGCGATTTGCGATGATAGTTTACTGGATAGAATAACAGCAAAATTTATTAAAATATGTCTTCTCAGACTTCGGACGGGCGCCACCTCTGTGCCATTTGATTCGTAAATTAGTTACGTTTTGTGGTTTGGCATCTCTAATTACCGCCAAGATATTGCTGGGAAAGCCGGAAATAATAAAAACAAGTGCTAGTGCTGACTTGGCAAACTTTACATTTAGATATTGAAGACATTAAAATATCTATGACACTGTAATCATCACCGTTAATGGACTTATGTATTTGAAATGAAAGGACAGTGGCAAAGTGTCCATTTCATCATCAAACTTCCACAAATTGAGTTCCCGTGTGCTGTATGTTTACTATTTACTGTCGTACTCGTACTGAATATATTTTACAAGTTCTGGCAGTGAATTAAAACTGGACAATATGGCGAAAATATCTCGGTTAAAGTTGGATTTGAGATTTGACCATGTTGCCCCTGATGTGGTCCATGACTGGCGCAGAGAGTGCACTGAAACGTTCGAACATGAACGACGGGGATATTTTTTTTGTTTTTTTTTTTACCCCGAAATTTTGCACCACCAGAATTGGAAGAATGAAATCCCTGCAATTGCCGCAGGCCAGTGTTCGGGATTTCGCGATGCACATCGGAATGAATAATCCCTGGGAATATCCTATTTTGTACACTTGGGCGGTCGTCATCCCTTTCATCATGGGCTATCTACTATTCATGTCCAAATTTCTTTTGTTCCCTCGTTTTTATGGCAAATATTTGAATTTAAACCTGTGTTTCCGAACACGATTTCGAAATTTCGCTCACATCGTTTTGGTTTTGAATTCTGTATGAAATAATTTGGTTTTTGTACGTACCTACAGGAAACATTTCTGATTCAATGTGGTCGGAGTTGAGCTCTAATTAATCTGAATTTTCGATTTCAAAATCATAATTAATTGTTTTTTATCTCCTTTAAAATAGTGTGTTAGTATCCAGAATCATCCTATTCTTCTCACTATCTGGGGAATCCAATTGTCTGTTTTATTTTGAATAATTGGTAATAATCCCGTTTAAAGGGGTTTAAACCACTGTTTTCACGTCAGGTGTTTGATGAATTAACTAAAATAATTTTTTAAAAACTAGCTAAATTGTGTGTTTCAACATTTTCATTATTATCCTGAATCCTGAGATTCCCTTTTTTTGGAAAATGAAAATTCGAAATTTGTATGCATTTTTTGCGTAATAATATAAACAAAGCGCGAAACGAAAAATTGTTAGCTACAATCGCAACCGCATTGTTAACGTTTATTTTCTTTAATTTGTTACCCATTTATTTAATTGCTAATCTGCTTGGTTGTTACCCATCATATCGACCATATGTTGCGATCAAAAGTGTGGGAAATTTGAAAATCACAGGATTGTACAGTACCTCAAAGTTAAGTATAGTTAAGTGTTATTAAGTTGTTTGTACGTTGTACAAGTGACCCGATCGACCCGATGAAAGCTCGATTTTCTCATTCGGTTGATGGTTGATTAACGATGGAGTATTGTTGTTGTTGTTGTTGTATCTTAAGATTAGGACCGGGAAAATAAAAACGTTTTGATTTTTGATCATTCTTGGTCCATTTTTTCGGTAAGTTCGAGCACGATTCCCATTTATTCCCCGCGATAATTTCTCGGTTAAAAATCCGAAAAACCTTAAAGTTCGAGGTTGATGTTTTCATTTGAAACAAATATATTTAGGACCCAAGAACTGACACCATGACTTTACCGTGGAAATTATGTCAGCGAGTGGAGATTCCGACGAACTTCTTACGTCTGACACGATCATTATCGTCCAGGATCCACGTGGTTAAGGAATTCCATCCCGAATCGGTCCAGGTCATCGTTGTCGGCGGAGGTCATGCTGGCACGGAAGCAGCTCTCGCTGCTGCCAGGATGGGAGCTAAGACACTTTTGCTTACACACAAGCTTTCCACGATTGGTAAGATTTCACTGAAGCCGCCACGTGACTGGATTTTAGTATAAATAAATTGAGTCAATGTTATTGCTGGTTGGTTCCAGGTGAAATGTCTTGTAATCCATCCTTTGGAGGAATAGGAAAAGGACATTTAATGCGCGAAATTGATGCGTTAGACGGTATTTGTGGGAGAATCTGTGATCAGTCTGGAACTCAGTATAAGGTATTTTGGTAATTTCGCGAGAGGTAGGTATTATTTGAGGTATTTAATTGTGAAATTGTTGTTTACGTTTGCTCTCGTATATGGAAGGTATTAAATACCAAGAAAGGACCGGCGGTGTGGGGTTATCGTGCTTTAATCGACCGGAAGTTGTATAAGCAAAACTTGCAATTACACATGAAAGACGTTCCAAATTTACACATCCTCGAGACCTCAGTTGAAGATTTGATTGTGGAGGACAGCAAATGTTGTGGAGTAGTTTTGGAAAATGGTACCGTGGTGAAAAGTGCAGCAGTGATTCTCACGACTGGGACCTTTCTTCGGGGTGAAATTAATATAGGTTTGGAAAGATTTCCAGCTGGTCGACTTGGGGATGGACCGACCGTGGGTTTGGCTAATACTTTAGAAAATGTTGGATTTAAAATGGGAAGATTAAAGACTGGTGAGTTGTAAATTCTTTTATTATATCATCGTCTTTACATTCGAAAGGGTTCATACTTAAAATTAATAGAATAATTTGGATGTACTCAAGATATAAGGTGAGTAAGCGGAAACTAATCAACACTGAACTAAATGAATTGCTAGGCACTCCTCCCCGGATAAGGAAGAATACTATAAATCATACACATTTACAATCTCAGCCCGGTGATCAAATTCCAAAACCATTTTCGTTCATGAATTCAGCAGTTTGGTTGAAGGTGAGCACAAGTTCGTGATCTTGTACTCGGATAGAGATACCAGTATGCACAATTTTTTTTAAATGTAAAAAAATATTTTTTTGTAGCCAGAGGACCAATTGCCAACCAGTGTAACATACACAAACGACAAAGTTAAGGAAGTTATTTTACAGAATATGCATCGCAATAGACACGTAACAGAAGAAACTCGTGGTCCGCGGTATTGCCCTTCAGTCGAATCCAAAATGCTTCGGTTTCCTACGTCAACCCATATGGTATGGTTGGAATTAGAGGGATTTGATAGTGATATTGTCTACCCTAATGGAATTTCCTGCACCCTTCCAGAGGGCGAACAACTAAAGATGTTAAAGGTATAGTTTACACAGTAATTGCCTAACAACGATCTTCAAAGAGCTTTAAACACTTTAAAGTATTAGCTGTCATTGATGTAGTGTATACTTGGACTTGAAAATGTGGAAATGGTTCGCCCCGGATACGGAGTAACTTACGATTATGTGGACCCGAGGGAGCTGAAAAAGTATACTCTGGAAACTAAAAAAATCCAAAACTTATTCTTCGCCGGTCAAATTAATGGTACTACGGGTTATGAAGAAGCTGCAGCACAGGGTCTTGTGGCTGGAGCTAATGCTGCTGCTGGAGTAAGAAGTGCTCAAAAAATTTACTATTAATACTGCTTCGTTAGAGGAAGACCTACCAAAATTTATTGTTTCTGTGTTACTTTACAGGCTTTGGGCAAGCCGCAATTAATAATTGAGAGAAGCGAAGTAAGATGACTACAAATCACGGTGAATTATTATGCAAAAATATTCATGCAAGTACACATTTATCTAACAGCGTGTGGTTTTAGGGATATCTTGGCGTGCTAGTGGACGACCTAACAACAAATGGTGTTATGGAGCCTTATCGAATGTTTACTTCCCGATCTGAGTTCCGTATAAGTTTGAGACCCGATAATGCGGACTCGCGACTTACAGAGAAAGGTTTTGCTTTTCATTTATAATTAATATATTTCACAGTATTGTTTTTTAATTTAAAAATTAATTTTCGGACTAGGTTTCATCTTGGGATTAGTGTCTCAAGATCGTTGGGAAAAAACAAGGGAGGTTCAAAAATGTCTAGATGAAAAAATTAACCTGCTTAAACAGATGAGAATGAAAATTACACAATGGTTTTCTAGCAGTGATAATTCTCAGTTGGCGTGCTATGCCAAAAATCACGACATTCGAAGGTAAAAATGGCGTTATCATTTCATGCAATTTTGAAGTCTTGAAAACATTGGGAAGAGTATGTTGAAATAAATTGCTGCATTTGTTTTTAGTGGTTACGATATTCTTGGATTCACGAACATGTCACCTGAAACAATATTTAACGTAGTGAAATCGAGGATGCCACCGAATTTCTTTCAAGATCCCTACATTCGTGAACGTATATTAATTGAAGCGCAGTATGAAATGTTTGTACGGATACAACAGAAGCAAGTAGATGAACTGAAAAAGGAAACAAGCCTCACATTTCCAAAACATTTTAATTTCTATGAGTAGGTCGCATTGTTGATGCATATATGTATATATAATATAATCAATTTATGTTTTTATAATCGTATTTACTTATTTACGCACACGTCAAATTCGTTGGATAACTGTTTAATTGGTGTGTATTCTAGTTCTTCCATTTCACTCAGTTCTGAAGAACGCGAAAAGCTTACGGAAGCAAAACCACGAGACGTAAGCTAATTTTTATCTCATATATTAATTAATTAGAGTATTATAGGTTGAACTGAAATTCTGCATCATCTACATGCGCAAGTTTGTAGTATGTTGATGGATAAGTTGATTAAATTCTATTTTGCTGATCAGAGTCCGGGATTTTGTAAAATGGATGCTTCTGGTTTACAATTGTTTGTTGTTTGTGGCTTGGTCAAATCTGACTTGCCACTTGCACTTATCATTTGTTCAAAGGGTGTACTACCCACATAATTTTGGCGTGTCAACTCAAGCCAGTTTTTCATACATTTTTTATTTTTCTCACAGATTGCTTCAGCTAGTCGAATTGCTGGCATCCGGCCCTCCTCTATTCTTCGGTTAATCTATGTTCTTCGAACCTTTAATGCATTTAATAGTGATAGTGATAATAATCTAAATATTGATCTAAGTAATAAAGCGTGAATTTGACCTTGGTACTTGAATGTTGAATGCTACAAGCTGTAAATTAATTATACAATTAGTATATGCACGCACACATGAAATAATATTGTTGAAAAGAAGACAAGAGAATCCTACTTGCTTAAGAATCAACAGAGAAGTTTATGCCTACATAGCTCTCTTGTATATACCTAGCGTTTGTTGGACATTATGGACAAAGCTGAATCAATAGGGAGTGTCAACATTGGAGTCGGAGCTTCATTTATCATAGTGACAAGTGACGGGGTATTGAGGTATTAACTAAACATACTGCTAAGAATAGCAATTACACCTTACCACAGAAGACAAAAGAATGTGTACAAAGTATTTATCCCGACACCATTCAATGCAATCTTTAGCTGTATGAACCGACTCCATAAATCTTCCGTTTATATATATATATATAAGATTGCCAAAAAACGAACAGAAAAACTAATTTCTTGAAGGATATTTCAAGCGTCAATTTCTGCCGTGTAGTATTAGAAAATATTTTGTGTGTATAAAACATTTCAAAAAATTTCCAACAAAACTGCAACAAAAAATGCACTAATCCATGCTAGTGTATAATAAAAATAATGACAGCAGAAAAAAAACCGTGCCCTTGGTTTTTTTCGTTCACAGACGTGAGTCTTGACCATGAAAGAATTTATTAGTGCATGTATATACATATATCCCAGCAGTGGCAATTTTTTTTTGTAAGTTGCACTCACCTCTGCCAGCATGTAGCCACCTGGAAATCAATATATAAATCATAATAGATACCTGTGATGAATTACTGGCAACAAAAACGAAGCCACCCGCAGTATTACAAAAATGAATAGGTGTCCTGTAATCACGTACTAAAAACATTTTTTGCTAATAATAATATGAATGAAAAAATCTTTAGAAATGAAATTGAATGGCGGCGTAATTGATTGTAAGTACCTGTCGACTGTCAGCCCAATCTTTTTATTTAAATGAATATCTTCCAGGATTTAAAGCTATAGGTACGACAAAGGTCCGTTCAGAAGACTTCTAGTTAAGATGGGAACGGAGATTGCAATCTCCGTCTTTACGCTTTACATATTTCCATATTTGGGACTTCGTAGTTCATGTCTGGAGCGTGGAAGCGTCGGAAAATCCTAATAATTTAGGTAAATAATTGTTCCAGTTGCCCTAAATCCTACTCAGGTGATGAGTGAATATTGTAAATATCGTATTTAGGTATTCGCATATGATCCTGATGTAATTCTTCAGACCCAGTAAGAAATAGTGAAAGAGTTATTGACTTTTATTTCTGTATACGGCAAAGAAAATAGTACAAAATTACTGTCCCTGCATGCATTTTATAAAGAATCAAGAACTTCCAAAAATGTTGGTATAATAGACGTTCAAAAGGAAAGAATGAGCACATTTTTCTCCCACACCATCACTGCTCGCATTTTTGTTTATTTACACTTTCTGCGGTATTATTTCCTTTGTTGTCTGAATAAATCCTTTATTATCAGCGTACTTATACTTTCGAGCCACCTGCTGGGAAACCTTGTGCCCGTTTAAGAGTTGTAAAGTAAACGCTTTTTTTTCTCTCCTTACTTTCTTAAAGCATGTGGGTTTAAATGAAATTTGATTTTTTTTTTATTCAGAATTACGTGTCAGATGCTACTTGCAGATATATATAACGGCTAAATGTGCATCCGTGGAAGCTATATTTACAAATTTTTCTTTTCTTTTACAAACACACGCAATAATGCTCTTCACATCCATGAATTGAAAGTGTGATGGAATAAATAGAATAGTAAAAGAAATTGTGTATATATATTTACTGTACTTTTACATACTTAAATGCAATAATACTCACAAGCTCACAAGGTATAGACTTCACGCTAGCTTACGTTTAGTTACGTAATAATAACAGTGGCAAAATTAGTTTCACTATGCCCTTGGATTCCCAGTTTTGTTGAGGTGTCACCTCAGAGAATAAATGTATATAAACTAGGGTGGTTCGAATCAATAATCAATATCAATATTATTGATAATATTGACTTTTTTTGAGTATATTGTTGCACCAAT
>JAQGBT010002272.1:0-25115 GCA_034698585.1 Disparrhopalites patrizii
TTCTCTCTCACTTATTCTCTTTTCGCTCTCACTTATTCTCTTTCTCTTTTCTTTCTCACTTTTTCTCTCTCACTTATTCTCTTTCTCTTTGTCTTTTCTCTTTCTCTTTCCTTTTTCTCCCACATTTTTTCGTCTTCGTTACTCTCTCCGAACCCATATATCTCTGTATCTACTTTTTTTTGTTCCTTTTTCTCCTTCCTCCATCGTCTCTCATCCTTTTTCCTTCTTCTTTCCTCTTCTCTAGCCATTATTTTGTCCATACTTATTCTTGTTACCCTTTTCTCCTCTTCCCCTTTCTTTTTCTCTCATTTCTCCATCTCTCACCACTTCTCTCTGTCGTCTTTCCTTCGTTCTCCTCCCCGTATCCTTTTATTTATTTCTCTCTTCCTCTGACTGTCTCTGAATTTTCTGTCTGTCCTTCTATCGCTCATTATCCATCAATAATTCCTCTGTCTCTCCGAGATTTGTGCACTCTCTCTCTCTCTCTCTTTCTCACTTATTCCTGCATCTCCCTCAAAAGTTCTGCCTCTGAATCTGAATGGAAAGGAATCAGTTGGCTGGTACTTTTTCCTACCCTTTAGGACTTGTCTCATTCACATGAAACTCATCTGTGCCTGTATGGAAAGAAGAAGATTTCTGTGGGATGATGTC
The DNA here is from genome assembly GCA_034698585.1 of Disparrhopalites patrizii. Lineage (NCBI taxonomy): Eukaryota > Metazoa > Arthropoda > Collembola > Symphypleona > Sminthuridae > Disparrhopalites > Disparrhopalites patrizii. The sequence goes on from JAQGBT010002272.1 coordinate 652, forward strand.
GAAGAAGAGAGAGAGAGAGAGGATCTTTACAAGGAGTGCTGAGTAATAATGAGAGGCATAAGCGGAAGATGAAGGAGATGAAGTTGGTGGTGGAAGCCGGAGGAGTGCGAGAAGCAACTCGTGTGTGTTTTTCCCCTTTAAAGTATTTGGTAGGAAGCGAAGCATTCAATTGAATATTTATAGATACACTGCACTTTTTTTTAACGAAAAAAAAAACTTTTTGAATCAAAACTTTTAACCCAGTCGATAAGGTCTCATCTGTCTCTCTTTCTTTTTCTCTCTCTCTCTCCATCTCTCTCTCTCTCTCTAAGTTTACTTCTGTATCCAATTCATTGAAGAGTGAGTGAGAGAGAGAGATAGTGTCAAGTGTCTCCTCTATGAGCTGTACATATCTATACGACTCCAAAAAATCCCAATCATATACAGTGTCTTTTTTGGAGCTCAGTTGCCATCGACCCTTGACAAGTGTAAGAAGAGAGACACATGGAAACATTAGGGAGATTGTAGTTACTCCTGAATTCCAAAGAAGCACCCAATATTCTTCCATCCCATCCTCCCAGAAACAGTTTCACTTTCATTTGGGGCAACTTACAACAAGCAGGGTCTGTGCCAAATAAATAACGTAACATATTAAATACTCTACAAATCCATTGGGAACTTCCGTAAGTCACTTCATAAACCTTCCCGGCGACCCGTGGGGGGTCCCTTGCTAATTTTTTTTTAACACTGAACCATCTGAAATTGTGCCCTACAAACGTTTTTTTGGTGGGAAATACTATTTTTAGACATGTGAGTGCTGTGCTAAGGAATAGCGGTTGAAAAAATATTTCCGGAGAATTCCTTGGAGAATTTTGCTCCTAAAAGAAAATGACCATTTATTATTGTATCAGCCATTGGGAGTGATAAGGAAGGGCAGAAATAAAAAGAAGAAGGGGGAAAAAAAGGGAAAGTGTGTTGAATCACTGTGTTTTATTTATTGCGGGGTGCACACATCATCATCAAAACACATCACAACACACTGCCTTGGCCATTCAATAAAAGCTCTGACATTTGAACTGCCCACTTTTTTTTTCCTCAAGGGGAGAGGAAACAGAGCATGGAGAGGGTCAGAGGGCGGCCGTGGAGGTACAGTTCAATCTCTCCATTTTCATTCCATTACAATTATCCGTTGGAAAATCATGCTAAAATATTCTAAACTATATTCTTCAAATTATTACTGCAATTAAATAAATAAACCTTACTAAATACTGAGGAAAAACAGTGATTCATTTTGGATGCTTAATTGGGATTTGAATTTGGGGGAAAATTAATTCCACGAAACAAAATATCCAAAGCTATTTCCAAAGGCATTGCAGTACAATTGGTATTGATATGATTCAGAAGGGGATACAAAAAGGGTTAATTGGAATGGTAAAGCTAATTGGAAAATGTCTCGAGTCTCGGGGCAAAACATTTAAGGCGTCTGTCTCAATTTTCTCTCGAGATGTACATATGTACCCGTATATATTTTTTTCTCCCAATATTTTTTAGGCGTATTTTGACATGGGAGATGAAGCTCTTTAAAAAAAATATTTGGAGTAAGAGCGACAAGAAGGAGGCAATAAATCCAAACTAATTACCGTGAGCATAACGGTGACATTTTGTAAAAATAAATAAATGTCACGACCACTTAAATCTCTCAGGTTCTCACAAGCCTACGTGAAGAGTGTCAATTATAATTGTAGGGGTGGATGGGGAAAAAATGATTTCTCTTGATACTCCCCAAAAAAATCCAATGCATATTAAATGTATAGGAAAAAAAAGTAGTTGATATGATTTTTTTTTGGTGTGGGACTACATTTTGAACGTTGAATGGAGGGAAAGGAGCCGGGGTCACGAATCTCTCGATAGCACGCGTATATTTGTGTGTGGGGAAAGAGTGCGTCGTCTTTGGCAATTGTCACCGGTCAACATTCTTCTTGGTCCAAATGAAAGGGCGAGAGAGAGAGAGAGAGAACGAGAGAGACAGAAAGAGTGCGTTTGAGATGAAAGAAAAGAGCGAGACAGAGACGAAGAAAGAGAGACAGCTGGGAAAGAGAGCGTTTCTAAAAAAGGAGATTTTTCTCTGTGACATTTTGTGATTCGACATGTATTCTTCCAAAAAAAAGAGATCATGAAGGGAAGAAGACATGTATGGTCTCAATCAGGGCTTTGGTCGCAAAAACTTCACTTTACTCATCTGTCATATATCCTCCTCCTTCTTCTTCAGTTCAATTATCATCCTCCCCCTCCGTCCTCTCCTCTCATCATCATCTCTTGTCAATGAAGGAGAGCGAGAGAGACAGTTTACTCTCTTTACTCTTTAATCCTCCCATCTCAAAACCCACCCAAAATTATATTCAAGCCACACAATCAGTGTGGATAAATAAGCCCTTAAAAATATTATTACTGTATTAAGTCCATGTATATGAGTCTCTTGGACTTTTTTTTTGCTACCATATTTGCTCATCTTTTAGACAAATAATGTCTTTTAGCCCCTGTGTAATCATCTCTTCTAAAATATGACCGCTTACCCCTTTTTTTCTTTCACTGACTCTTCCCATCCTAATATATGTGCATACATGTCCACACGCGTGGGTTTTAGCTTGGTGATATATGGGGTATACTTTATATTGCTATAGACTGTACACAGAATCTGTACACGCAACGGAAGATTAACATAAAGATCACTATTAACGCTCCTCTGTTTTTCCTTTTGCAGAAGAATATTCTAGATACATTTTTCAGTCCATTTGAATTTTATTTTTTTCGTTTCCGAGCCTTCATTTTAATGATCTTAATTTATAACATATAATAATTATTCATCTGTAATTCAAGAGCTTGGGAGCTTTCTCACATTTCCCCTCAGTTGTTTTAGACAATGTTATATAAATCCGTCGATAAACTATAAATTGTGACTGAAAATTAAATGATTGCAACGAGCCGTTAATCCATTAAGCTGGTAAACTGCGGAGTTATTAAAATTCCATTTATTTGTTAAAAATTTAATTATAAATTATTTATTTTTATGGAGTGATCTAAAATTTATTAATAAATAAAGGGAGAAACGTGATTTCGTCAAACCCCACTTTATGCATTGTTCACCCAAATGGAAAGTATATCTGTACCAATTGCCTATATTTAATATTTACATTATATTATGTAAATATTAATTTGTAAATAATTAATCTGTAGTATTTGCTTAAAAATAGATACATTAAAATGAATGCTGCATTAATTATTAATGATAATATGTATTGATTCTTTTGTTTTGAAAATTTTTCGCATTAATCAAGCTCATTTTATTATTTCCCCCCGTATTTGCACGGTTGAAGCCAGGGAAAAGGTTACAAAAACTGTTTTTTATATAATAATCCCCTAAAATCCCATCAAATTGTCCCAAAAAAATAGGTGAGACAGGAGGGAATGTGTAAAATATGAAATGTGTGTGTAGCAAGTAAATAAAGGGTAAAAAGCAAGAGTGCCAACAAAACTCCTTGGAAGTAATGGTGAGTCGACAGGATTATTGCCACAAACGACCCTTGTGATACTCGTGTTTTGTAGCAAGTCATGTAATTCCTCTTGTGAATTATAGCTCTTTACGTGGAAAAAAAGGGGTGATAGAAAGAGAGAGAGAAAAAGGGAATTTTCGAGAAATCTACACACACCTTTTTTTCTTCTTAGATCTGAATGTAATCGGAAGAAAGGGAAAGGAAGAGAGAGAGAGAGAGCGAGAGAGAGAAAGGAGAGATAACCTATTTTTAGAAGATATTGGATTTTGTTGAAACGCTCTGCTGAGAGCCGTAATCTCAGAGGGAAAAGTGACGGATGCCCGTGCAAATGTGCTTAAGTAGGGAGAAAATTAATTGGTCCACATCGAACCTTGCCAAATTCCCCTTTACACACGCTCTGACTCATTGTTACATCTTTGCTCGCACTATTAATAATACGGAGTATCTCCTTCTTTCTCCACGTCTCTTTCTCTGTCTCTCTCTCTCTCTCTTTCGCTCACTCACTCTCTCTCTCCAACTCACTTTCATCAGACCACTTACTCATCATTATGTGGGGACTCTTGCCAATTTTTTTTCTCTCTGGTTTACCGCTCTCTCCTCTCAATACTGTCCCATCGACGTCAATTCTCTCCATTTCAATTCGGTGGTGCGTGTGAGTATAAATATATCTTCTGTTCTCGGAAGGAATTGATAGTAGGACGTATTAAAAGCCTCCATCGAATCCCTCAGCTAATCTCCCATTGTCTTCCCCATTCATACACGGGCGTGGGTGAAGTCAATCTGTGTATTTCTTTGTGTGTGTTCCCTTTCACAATGATGTCTTTGCCAGGGGAGCTGAGTCTGTATCTCTGTATAGTGGCACTAATGTGCGTAAATTTATTTTGACAAAGAATGTCTGGCTAGGAATGTGGAGAGAGACATGAAGGGCCAAAAAGGAATTTCCCAGGAGAAACAAACACCCGCGCACTCCGGGATTTCTGGGAAAACATTCGGGGGGAAAAAGCATATAAAGAATATAAACAAGGGAGAAGGAAACAAGTACTTAAATGAAATCGGATCTCGGTGTGTGCAAAAGAGGAGAAACAACAGCGATTTGCATCATGCAAATCCCCGATCGTCAGCCACTAAATGTCACTTTGCATTTCGTGTCTCTTTTCATGATTAACGCCCTCTCCTTCTCCATTCTCTCTCTTTCACATTTCTTTCCATTTCTCTCTCTTCCTCCCTCGCATTTGTCTTCTTTCTCCTTTCCCCTATTTTCTCTCTCTTTCTCTCTGTTTTTCTTGCCTGGCTCTCCTTATAGATTTATCCTTTTTCTCCTCCTCTTTTTGTCTCTCTTTCCACTTCTATCTCGCTAGCTTTCTTTGTCTCTCTCCAATTATATGCACTTGCCTCTCCTCCGTCTCGTCTCGGCTACACTCTTCATCTCCAATTCAGCAATCTCTCATCTCTCCCAGCCTGAAAACACGTCTGGCTTTCTTCTTAAGCTTAACAAAATAAAAATCCCCAAATAATATTTTGTACGCTGTCTCGATCTGAGTGCAAACAGAAGATTTTTGCACGTCTCTCTCTCTCTCTGTCTCTCTCTCCCATCCAAAGGACTTGGCAAAATGTCCCCTTGCGAAACTTGTCCGATTGTATTGCTTAGAGCAATTATTTAGAATCACTAAAAAAATATTTACGTGGTTTATAAACAAACTTTTTGGGAGGAACGAACCCTGAAGAAAATATTACGATAAAATTCGTGTCCCCTGCCATTTTTATGGATGTCTCTCAGTCTGTACAAGTGTGACAGAATCAGAGAGAGAGAGAGAGAGAAAGAGAGGTGGAAAAAAGTATTTCCACAGGAATCATACACATTATAATTAAGATAAATTATTTGGGATCCCCGGCGATTGGAACATGATAGACGATATTGGGAGAGTAAAAGAGAGAGAGAGAGAGAAAGAGAGAGAAAGATGAAAGTGAAACGAAAGGAAGGAAAGGGACAGCAGTACAGAGAGTGAGAGTGTGAGAGGAATACTCTGAATTCCGACAAGAAGAAACAGAGAAAACAGATGATAAAGCTTTCAGGAAGATCATAAATAAAAGAATGGTGAATGAGAGATTACATTTGGTGGGGAGGGAGAGAGGAGGGAGGGGGAGAAATTGACTTGAATTGAATAATTACGTGGGTTGCTTTCTGGGACCTTTCCAAGAGACGGGCAAAATGGGTGGAGGGAGACATCGAGACAGCGTGAGAAGGAGAGGCATCAAATGATACAGGAAATACAGAGAGAGAAAGAGAGAGAAAGAGAGAGAAAGAGAGAGAAAGAGAGAGAAAGAGAGAAGAGAAGAGAAGATAGAAGACGTCGTAGTTCACTCGTAACGATTGACACGAGTAACGACTTGTTCCCGTCACACCTTTTTCTCCCGCCTAAAAAATCTTCCGCCGCATCCCTCCAAAAAAATGTCATTTCACGGGGCGAGAAAAAAATACAAATCTCACATTTTCACCTTCATCATCCCATTACTTTGAGGAGTAAATCCCCTCCCAAAAACTTTTGATTCTCTTTCCGAATAATTCATACTCAAATCTCCTGCAAAAATTCTTGTGTGCTAAAAAAAACCGACAAATTTCACATACTTAGCCCCGCTCGTCTTGGTGTAATATTAATCTTGTCAAAAATTAAAGCCCGAAACCTCCCTTCTACTTTCTCGGAAAGAAAAAAATGTTTTTTTCTATTTTTGCTCTCTCCGTCTCTCTCTCACCCTGTCAGGGATGGGACATGACCCGGGGGGAAATGAGGTAAGAGTGGGTGGGGAAATTCCCTCGTTAGAGCCTCTAGGGATTTGGCAGGTGTCAAATTATGTCCAAGGCAAGAATTTCCCTTCCATTTCCTCCTCCCCGAAGAATCCTCCTCCTTCTCAACCCCGCAAAAGTAGACTTTATCCCCAAAGAATGCTTCAGTACACGCCCGGCGGCCAACTAACATGAAGTGTGTACGTTTCAGGAGCAAAGTGCTTTAAATCATCAACTTCTTTATGGCGGAAGAGCTAACAAAGCCGGGGAAAAAATGATAAAAATGAGAAGCTTTCCGAAAAATTGTGGTTGAAATGTGAAAACAAGGCTTAGCTATATGTAATGTGGAGAAAAAGAAGGAGGAAATGTGACGAAGACCAGGCATTTTTGGAACGGTGGAAGGAAACAGAAGGGGAATGGTACATGTACATATAGTTAAGTCTTGATTTATCGCGATAATTGAAATTTAGGAAGATGGAAGCGAGCCTTCGCACGCACCAAAAATGGGATGAAGGGAAGAAGCGCGGAAGTGGGAAAAGTAAATTGAAGAGACTGAAAACGGAATGTGCGAGAGGAAATATGTAGAAATAATCACATAAGTGTAGAGAAACATAAAGAAAGAAAGAAGGAAAGAAAGCACCAGAATAAAAAAGACAATATATATTAAAGTCCAAGAGAGAAAAAAGGAAAGAAAAATATAAAGAAAGAGGCGAAAGCAACAAAAAAAGACAGAAAACCGGAGAGAAAGAGAGACGAAAAAGAATAGGAGAGGGGCAAAAACAGAAAGAAAGAAAGACACGAGACGAAAAAGTCAAAAGAGGAGAGGGGAAAAAAAGAAAAAAAGAGACGAGAACGAAAGAAAAGGAGAGGGGCAAAAACAGACAGAAAGACACGATAAAAATAAGCAAGGAAGCGAGAAAAAAAAGAAATACAAGGAAGAAAACGATTTCAGGGATCAAAATTGGAACATGCCATTAACATTAACACAAGGAAAATGCTGTTCACAAAGAGACGACCGAAAAAACTGGGGAAATTAGAGAAAAACAAAAACTGGAAATGTCTAGAGAGAGACGACAAAGAAGAGCAACAAAAAATTATTATCGAAGCCAGAAATAGATGAGAGAGAAAGATCAAGGAGAGATGCAATAAATGAATTTGTATAGGAAGTATGCATATGTATCTATGCAAATCCATACAGAGAACAGCTGAGAGGGAAAAAGTGGTGAAAGAAGGAAAAAGAGACAAGAATGAGAAGAAAGAAAAGAGAGGAGAAACAGAAGAAAAAAGGAGAAACAGGAGAAAAAAAGAGAATCATAAGCTAAATTCCCTCGGATTCAATTTTCGACTAGTTGGCAGGGAATTTTGAAGTCATAAATAAATTTCTTCACACACACTCACAACATAAGAATGGCTTTTGGAATATTAAGGGAAAATGTGTGTACACTTGAAGATGAAAGTGTACAGGGGAAAAAGTACTTGAGACTCGTAAATCCTTACAGAGAGAGAGAGAGAGACTTCAGAGGAATGAAATGAAAAAGGTACACACTACTCCAGATATGAGTTTGTGATCATTTTGTGGTAATCTTCTTTTCTCTCTCCCAAAAAAATAAGAAATCTCATCCAAAAAATGTATGTAGGTCCCTTGTCTCCACTGTTTCTCCATGGGCTGGAGGAAAAAAAAGATCAAAAGGGTTCTTGTGGGAGTGATCAAGGAGAGCTTTTAATCAAATTAGGTTAGTGTAGCTAATCCTCGAGGAGAGACAGGGGCACACACAGGAAGAAAGTGCACTACTTATTCCATTACAAACAACCAAATAAGGCACACATCTTGTTATTTCCCCCTTTAGACTCATCCCAAGGAGATTATTTCCCAACTTGGGTCTTCCACTTTTTTCTCTCTCGTCTTTCCCCATTCTTTCCCTCTGTTTGCACTTTGCCACGAGAAGAAGATTAAGGAACACTTTTTTTTCTCGGAAGACAAAGATCAGTAAAATGGAGGGAGAGAGAGCTTATGGTACAGAGAATCTGGTGTAAAATCAGTTAACATACAAAAGAGGTTGCTTGGAGAGAGTAAAAAAAACTTGGGAAACACTTTTTATTCCTTTGGAGTGAGCCACGAGGGACGAAAGGGGTAAATCCCCGCTTTTTTACCCTCCTTTTCAACTCCTCCACAACAATAAGGGAAGTGGTCCAAAAGGAATGAAAATGGTTTAATTCCCTTGTCTAAAAAAATCCTTTCACCACCCTCCCCTTTTTGTGCTGGTAACCTGGACAAATTTACGGCTTGTCATCGTCTGGCATTAAAGGATTAAATTATTACCATTTTTTCCTTCTCAGATTCTACTATTACTTCCATAATAGCCGAATACCAAGAAAAGACCCGTGTTTATTTTTTTTAGGGCAAATGAATCAAAGCGGTTCAAATCCAAATTTTGGGGAATTGCGAATTTTTCGTACCATGTACGTATTATGCATATTTCAACCAGCCAATCAGAGCTTATCTATTATATCTATGACAGGTCGTGTTTAATGGATTATTTAAAAAAAATTGTTTTTATTTGGTCCATTAGAACACATGAAGTTGAGCAATAAGTTTTAATTAGCATTTACTAATACATATTCAGCTCGCACAGGTTGAACGAAATCTTTTTTGGCTCTTTCTGAAAAACTTATAATGGATTTGAACCGTTTTGGCACTCTACCCTTCAAAAATAACGATTAAATTGAGTTTAAGAAAAACGAACTATTTTTGCAAACACTGGCGGACATCTAAGTACTAAATAAATCAATAAATTATACGCAATAATTAATTAATAAGTTAAATAAATAAATTATAATCGATAAATAAAAATATTGATTAAATTAATTAATAAGTAAAATAAACTAGGTAATTATAATCGATACATAAAATATTGATTAAATTAATTAATGAGTAAAATAAACTAATTAGAATCGATAAATAAAAATATTGTTTTAATTAATTAATAAGTAAAACTAACTAATTATAAATGATAAATAAAAATATTGTTTAAATTAATTAATAAGTAAAACTAACTAATTATAAATGATAAATAAAAATATTGATTAAATTAATACATACAATAATTAACTGAAAAATCAAAAATTTCATTTGCATAAAAAAATAAATGTATTATTTAAATTATTCAAGTTTTACTGGAATCACAAAAAAACAAAATATTTAGAGAAATGCGTTTACGTGAACAAACGCGCGACTGCGCTGTAATTGTTGGTCAAAACGTCAAGAGAAGCTCAAAAAACGCTTTTCAGGATGAAAAAAACGTTTTCCGATGAATGTCTGCTTTTCTATTGAAGAAAAGGAAGCTAATTAAATCTTGCCTTAAGCTCAAGTTAATCAGCAAAGTTGGAGTTGGGCATGGAGAATTATTTTTACGATTATGACTCCGTTCGTTTTATTTAACGAGATTTTTTGAACCTTGTCAGTTTAAATAAAACAAACAAAAATTTCTTAAGGAGTTTGCTTTTCATCCATGAGATCTCCAAATATTTTCACCTGCTAAAAAAACGATTTTTTCTTGTTGTTCCATAACTCCGTCGTGACCTGGTCATAACTTGTGTGAACGATTTACTGTTCTCCATTAAAGCAAAGTGTGGAAGAAGTGAAAACAAACTACAAGTGTCATAATCGTAAAAACTTTAAAAAATGGCAGGTAAAAAGTGCTCGAGAGTCATTTCTGAACCATTTTTTTTAAGGCTCAAGTATCGTTTGGGTCATTGAGCTTTTGAGATGACAAGACAAAAAAAACGTAAATAGTAATCATTCCGAATTTTTCCAATCGGTTGGCAATATTCCAAATAGTATAGTGAGAAACAAATAAAAAACGTGGAAAACATGTAGTTTGATACCTTTTTTTCCGTAAATTATTGACAATTTTTCCGAGTTTCTCAATGAATCAAAGGAATAGAATTTTCGGGTTTTTTTTCCGAAATGATCATTTGCTGTTAACGTTTTAAGGAAAGAGTTATTGGAATATCGACAGTTCCATTTCCATGATCTTTTTCCTATGAAATTCTTTTAGATTGGTTGAGCAACAGGTGGAATCATTTTTTAGATTCGTTAAGTGTTACTGTACCTTAAACTGGTAGTTTATTTTATTTTGGCAAGAAAACGAGATGTAATGAAAAAATTGAAAGTGAAAATTCGTTCAACAGCCGGAACACGAATCAATCTAGGAAGGAAAATTTCAATTTTGAGCAGCTTAATTCTGTGTGCAGACAATGAAATACAGTCAAAAGTATTCTTTAAATTCTGAGTTTTCTATAATTTGGGAGACTTTTTAGGATTGAAGAAGTTGAATTTCGCATAAACGAGGTCACGAACACAAAATTGTAAAGCTGAAATTTCAAAAATCTCGTTTTCTTTATGTCTATGTACTCTCTTGTGAATTTTCTGCGGTAATTCGAAGTTTTGGTAAGAATATGTACGTTAATATTTATTTTTTATTCTTTTATTTCAGATGGCGTCGACCAAATCATTTGCTGCTCCTTCCCTGTGCTGTGATTATCTCTTCGGCATTATTTCTATTACCTCAGGTTTCTTCACGTAAGTGTAGCTTGTCTTCAATGTAATTTTGGTTTCTCAATTTTGGTTTCACAATTTGACATGTCTGTTGGTGTAAATTATTATTCAGACGGTGATTTTGTGTTGTCTATATGTTTTGGTGGATGAACTTTTCGTTTGTCTCGTTTTGATCCAAATTTACAGATAATTGTGAATATGTGTAGACGTGATTGAAGATCAGTCAGTCAGTCATCAGTTACCAAAATGTTGATGATTGATGGATTGATTGGTCCGTTTATGTTTGATTAATTGTCTCATTGATTGTTAATAAACTAATAATTCGTTCAATGGTTTTGGTATTGAGTATTGAAAGTGATCCAGCAGATCTAGCGGTGATTGAATGTATATTTGGGATCGAGTTTTAGGTCAACACTCAGTTAACCAGTTTGTTAAGTTCACTTTCTTTTTACTATTGAATTTTTGCAGAGGAGAGTGCGAGCGGTTATGGTTACGAAGACCCGGAATTAGATGAGTTTGACAGTGTCCGACTTGTTTATCGGGAAGATGACGGTAAGTCTGAATAACATTCTAAAATTACATCTCACTCTGCGCATAATTAATCCGAGTATGCTTTGAAATACAATGAACACTGTGATATTTATTGGTGAAAATACGATGACAATATGTAAGAAATAGCAGCAGATCTTCTGACATGAAAGTGTTAGAATGCCCCTTCGGCTCTATTTGTTTGATACCAATTACCAATAGAAAAACACGCCGAGGTGCCGGCATACCGAACCGACGCGCTCTTACTCTGAAATTGTAAACGCATTATAATGAATAATTTATTTGTTATGCAGACTACCGTGACCATAACGGAGTTCAGGAAATTAATGGGCCCTGTTCAGATTACAAGCCCGGAGAAGATGATCTTCAAGCTTTTGATTTCATTCGCAAATTCAGGTTATGCCAAATCACTTTTTTCGCTTTTATTTATCTTTTTTGAGCGACTGCCAATCCAAGCAACTTCAATGACTGCAGCAGTCCCGTACTTAGTTAAATCAGTTGTTGTACAATTTTTTCTAACATCTACTAATGTATGTCGTTCCCATGAAGCCTAAATACGTCCATCAAATGCCCTCCCCCCAAGATTACTCTACTCACTTCTTACTTGGATTTGTTACTAAAATGGTTTCTCTGATCTAATTTTTTTTCAATGAATAAATCATTCTTTAACTATAAATTACCCACATGTGATGGAATGTAGTGCTTTTGATTGCAAAATTATTTTTATATGAATAATGTAATAAAATGTGCTTGAATTAAACTGATATGGTACAGGTTAGATGTCTTGGAAGGAGAATTGTCCGCTGTGACCAGAGTTCGAGGATCCGACCGGCTTCAAACAGCCTACCGGCTTGAGAAACAAGTGGATTTGACCCGAGATACGAGGTAAATCTTCGCCGCTTATGATTCAAAATCTTGCCTGCGACATGAATTACATAATTAAAAAATTTCAATAAGCCACTGAAATTAGCTTGGTTTACACAACAGAGAGATTTTTCCCATGGGCTTGCCGCAACAGTTCAGTTTCATCACAACGTGGCGAACTCGAAAACCGCCGAAAGTCCCTTGGCATTTAATTTCCATGTCTGACGTTTTAAATCGAACTCAATTTGCCATCACACTGAATCCTAGGAAAGAGTCAGTGGAGTTCTCCATCAATGACTACGAGAATAAACTTCAAACTCTCAACTTTCGGAATGTAGAGGTACGTCGATGCATCTCTTCCGTGTAATTGCTTTGCCATGTTTCCAGTTTTCATTACTTGGCTTCTCCTTCTCTTTCATATACATTTAACTATATACATATATGCAACTCTTTCTCGCTCGCTCTGGTTTTCTCTTCATCATTATCAAGTGCAACGAGAATTTTTCATCACATGAAATGGTGCTTGTAATAATAACCGTGTTTGTATCTTGTGATGGGGTAAAAGGTATTCGACAAAAACTGGCACAAGCTCCACTTTGGTGTCTTTCGAGATCGTGTGCTTCTTTATGCTGATTGTGAGGAGGTGGGCAGCGAATCACTTCAACCGAGAGGATTGCTTGATGTTAATGGCAGAATGTCCATTGCCAAGGTTGCCGGCACTACCAATACTGTACCCGTAAGTGTTACATTATACATATACTCGTCGTGAAAAGCACCAATTGCGTTAGAATATCGATGTGAATTGCGGTAAATGTTTGCAGCTAAAATTAGAGAATACAGATAAAGGTAATTTCTCACGTTTACATACGGTTTTCATAGTAGTATAATTGCAACGTTTTGACACTGTTCTTTATCAGGCAACTCAATTGTCATAGTCAATTTATTTAAATAATTACATGTAAATGAAATATGAAACCTGTATGACCTGTATGAACCTGTAGTTACCTATATGAATGTATGCATATAATAATTAAATAAAGTATTAATTAAATTACTTACAATATACACAGTAAAGCTTTTTTCCTGTTCGACCACAGATTGATCTGCAATGGATGGTGTTAAATTGTGATCCTACTCGACCGGAAAGAGAGACATGTAATGAGTTACCGGTACGTTTGTTACTTATTTATTTGTAAATGAAGTTATAAGAACAAATTCGAAGCGAATAATATAATTATGTATTATTTCCGCGTATCCCATTCATATTAATTTTGGACGCTGTCTGACGAAATGATACTAACAAAACAAAAGTTAGCCAAACTATTAAATTGACCTTTATTTGTGCCAAATAATAGCCACGAGAACCGAAGCCTACGGAGCCAAAGCCATCTTGTGATGTTATATGTCCGCAGGGACCAGCAGGATATAATGGAACAGATGTAATAAATATTTCGCTGCTAATGTTTCTGAAACTTTTTTAATGTGTTCTATTGGGGTACAAGAACTGTTTGTGTTTAGGGTTTGGACGGTCTTCCAGGTCCCAGAGGTGAAAGGGGTCAGCAAGGTCCAGCTGGATTTGCTGGCCGAAGAGGCGAGCCGGGAGAGCGAGGTCCTGTGGGGGCATCCGTAAGTTCTGCCATCAATAAAATCATTGTTGTGGTCCAAATATAATATAATTTTTGGTGTTTTTTTGGACAGTGCTAAGCCACGCTGAAATATTTGTAATTCGATCAAAGTCTGAGTGTGAGTAGTAGTGTATGTATGTCAAATGTCAACGAGCATGTTATTGTGCTCTTCTAGGGTGTTCCAGGTCCGCAAGGTCCACAAGGTCTTAGAGGCCTTACAGGGGCTCAAGGAATTCAGGGCCAGAAAGGCGAACGGGGATTTGATGGTCTCATGGGTTTGAAGGGTGAGAAGGGGGAATTTGGAGATAGAGGTGACAAAGGCCAGCGGGGTGACAGAGGTCCTCAAGGACTTGTGGGTCCGATTGGGCTACAAGGATCACCTGGTGATATCAGCAGGGTTGTAGGTCCTCCAGGGCCGAAAGGAGACAGAGGAGACCAAGGTCTTCCAGTAAGCGAAATATATTTTTTTCTAATTTGAAAGCTATTGGAAGAAATTGCATTGAATTATGCTTAATGCAGGGCTTACAAGGATCGGATGGGTTTCCAGGCCGTTCTGGTATTCCAGGTGATACTGGACCTCCAGGACCGCCGGGTAGAGATGGATTACCGGGGCTGAGGGGATTTAAAGGCGAGGGTGGAACGCCAGGACTTCCAGGAACGAGAGGACAGCCCGGCTACCAAGTAAGCGCATAATACTCATAATTCTGGTAGAATAGTACATATGTATTTTACAAGGAACTTCCTATTTTTTGAGGGACCACCTGGCCCGCCGGGACCAGTCACAGGAAATGTGGGGGGTAGACCTGTAATAGGACCACCAGGACCTCCTGGTCAACTTGGAGAACCAGGATCTCCGGGACCAAAAGGAATAATGGGACCTCGAGGAGAAAGGGGGGATAAAGGCGATACAGGGTCAGAAGGGCAGAAAGGTAAGTTGCTGCCTTTATTGACTTCAACTGGCTGCAAAATTGTCACCTGGTGTAAGGAATGAGTTTCACGAACTAAGTTGAAGTTTACAAATGTTTACATTAATTATGTAAAGGCGAAAGAGGAGTGGCAGGCATTCCAGGTTTGGACGGAAATAGAGGTACTCCGGGTCAAGAAGGTCTTCAAGGACTTCCAGGACTAAAGGGTGAACAAGGGCCGCAAGGGCTTATGGGCTTGCGAGGACCTCCTGGACTCATTGGATTACCCGTAAAATTTCTATAATTCTTGAAACGTACTGTATGTAGATCTGCCGACGTAGCCTATAAACAAGCCGAATAATTATTTACCACCTCAGGGACCTATGGGACCTTCAGGTATTCAGGGAGCCTCGGGACTGAAAGGAGAAAGAGGAAGAGATGGAGAACCGGGTCTTCCGGGAAGCGCTGCTGCTGCTGGAAGGCCTGGTCAGCCTGGGGAACCTGGCCCGCCGGGGCCTATTGGAGAAGATGGACGCATTGGCTTGAAAGGTGATGCGGGTCCGCCAGGACCTCGAGGAGAACCTGGTCTTGTAGGATTACCAGGAACGTACGGAAAACAAGGACCTGAGGGTGAGAGAGTAAGTCAGGACCCACGTTTAGTAGCTAAGAGATTATGATAAAAAAGTATGTCTTCCTCTCTCTCTTTCTCTGATATTAATGACTGGCATAATTTTCAGGGACCTTCTGGAGAAAAAGGCGAACCGGGACTGCGAGGATCAGAGGGACCACAAGTAATGATAGCTTACTAATCGAGATTTTGTAGTATTATTGGTGGGCTACCAGTATGTCTAATATTCATCTTTGTTTAAACAGGGAATATCCGGTAAACCAGGTATGCCTGGTTTTGTGGGGAAACCTGGATCGAAGGGAGAAAGAGGAGATTCGGGTCCTCCTGGATCACCGGGAATCCCAGGGGCTGCAGGAATGATGGTATGTACAACCTCTGAAACGCTTAATGTGAACATGGAAACTGTGAGTTCATGCCTCAAAATATGTGTAGGGACCGCCAGGACCTGCTGGAATGATGGGTCCACCCGGCATGCACGGATTAGAAGGTAAAATGGGACCCGCTGGTCCCTCGGGTCCTCCTGGGCCTCCCGGAGATCCTGCTCCTAGAGGTGGTGGTGATGGCGGTGGATTTGGTCAACCTGGGGACCGGGGCCCACCAGGTTCTCCGGGTCCTTCCGGAATGGTACTATTATATTACTAGGGTTTTGTTTATTTACATCATAATTGCTCTCATTTTTCTAAGATTTCACAGATAAATAGGTGTTTATAAAAAATGAACTTAGAGCGTGGTAATTTAATGTTACTTAAAATCTGAATATCGTACTGGCAGCCTGGCGAACGAGGTGCAAACGGCGAGAGGGGACCTCATGGATCACCGGGAACTCCGGGCATTCCAGGAAATCCAGGTTCTATAGGGCCACCTGGTTCTCAGGGACAAAGAGGTCAGCCTGGTATGCCCGGCCTGCCTGGACCACCCGTAATTTTTTTTTAACATTCAGCATTGAAAAAAGTGTTGCAGTTGCTAATTTGACACATTTTTACCAACACTTGTTAACGTTGATTTCAATAGGGTCGCAGTTTTTCGGAAGGAGAACTTCGAGACATTTGTGCTTCAGTTTTACGAGGTAACAAAATCACTAAAACTTTGGAATATATTTTAACTTTAAATGCAACAAATGTTTTCACGGAAAGTTTTTTTGTACAGAAAACAGCCAATTATTGAAAAATACATAATGCAATTTGCAATTCAGCAATTTTAAAGACCACAGCTAAATTAAGCAGGGAATAATGATTGAGTAAGATATGCTGTAATTCTGTACCAACATCACCCATTAGACCAATTAGCTGAACTGACGGCAAAACTGGTTGGCCCACCTGGGCTACCTGGTCGGGGAAAACCGGGTCGAGGTGGTCCACCTGGCTCCCAAGGACCCCAAGGTTTGATTTTATGAACAAAGCAAAAAACACAGCCAGCACAAATTGCCCGCCACGCTCTCTGCCTTTTCCTGAACAAAAATAGCCTTTTACTGTGTGTCTCATTGTCTACTTTTCCTGTGTATGTAGGGCCTAAGGAAACTATTATAAAATGCAGTGCATGGGGAAAACGCTGAACCGTCAATTGTTTTTTCGTGTAAAAAACCGTACCAATGTATTCCCATCTCTGCCAAGTGTTTGTCGAAATCCTTGAGTATTGTTTGTGTACACCTTTTTTGCTTTCTTTGTCTTTCGCCGTAATTTTTGTAGACCGAATGGAAGAACTTGTGAGGGGACTGAGAGGTCCTCCAGGAGCACCTGGTATAGCACGGCCAGGACGACAGGGCCGCGTTGGTACACAGGGCATTCCAGGTATATTTTGCCCCTGATATAATCATTCCTGTGGCCAACATTTCCATTTGTTGTCACGACTTCGACAACAGCAATTGCAGCCACCAGCCTTCCCTCAACTAATCACGTGCATCGTTAAGTTCTTGCGTAATTCGGTGCCAGTTTTTAGATCAAAATATGTATCAAAGCATTGGGGATTTTATGGGTTCATGTACTATACATAACCTATTCTTGAAACATGAGCCAGACTGAGCATCAGTTCTTCGTTTGCTCTGATTGCATCGGCTGCATCATTTTTGAACGAAAGCTTGGGCACAATTTTAGGGAAGTATTTAGCGGTGTGTTAAGTTTAATCTTCCTTGCAGTGACTTATTTGGTGGTATTAAGAATTATGCCAACTAAAAGAGGCACGAGGAAAGTGCAGTAACAAGCACACGAAATTTGACGACGAAGATTCTGCTGAAACTTTTGTTCGGAGTTTCGGGGGACAATCGTACTGCTGCGGCTTACTGGCGGGATGCTATATTGGTTTACACTTGCTTAGTTGAGGCAAGGTTGCATCTGTTATTTAATAATGCCACAGAATGTCGTACAAGATCGCTTTTAAATATTGTTGTTCTAGATAGTATTTGTCTCTGTCTGCCTCTGCGGTATTTTTTTTACCTAGCGGTGCATTTCATAAGCCATGTCGAAACAAAATACAAATGAACCTCTATACTTTTATAGAAAAGCCTATGCATTTTCCAGTTTCCTTAGAGCTTCCTGCTGTAGTGTATGAAATATACTTTTGTCTCACAAAAAAATCCCTGCCTTACAAATTCCTCTGCTTTTTTAGCTTTGCTTGTTGTTGAATGACAAAACTCTGCTTTGGACAAGAACAAAATAGAGTGGTGTGAAAATAATTGAAGTGTGCCTCCATTAAAAACTTCCATAGGTGACCCGGGACGACCTGGATTACAGGGTGAAAGAGGATTTATGGGCTTACCTGGTGTTCCTGGTCCCAGAGGACCTGAAGGACCGAAGGGTGAACGGGGTGAGCCTGGAGAAAGAGGACCTGAAGGAGTGGGACTGGAAGGACCTCCGGGACAATCAGGCTTACCGGGTAAATGAAAAAAAATATTAGTGTTGACCTAATCATAATCTATTCAGAGAAATAAGACTGGTTGTGTTTAATTGCAATTGCAGGACCAACGGGATCACCGGGCGTGGGTCTGACGGGTAGACAGGGTGAACGAGGCGACCCAGGAAGATCGGGTAAATTTAAATTAATACTATTTCAACGTCACAAATTTCAAAGAAAGAGTAAGCATGTTTTTCGTTTTGAGTTATTTGTTAATGTTCAAGAAATAACGCATTTTCATTTCGTTAGGGCCACCGGGACCACGAGGAGGTCCAGGTCCTCAAGGTCCCGCAGGACATTGTGAGTACTGTAATTTCCAACCATCGGGACCAATACATGGAGGCGGCACGAAGAAAGGTCCCTCCAAGTAGTTTGAAAAATTAAACCAAAAAGAAACCAAACAAATAAGAATGGAAGTTGTTAAGTCCAATAAGTGATGTTTAATCGCGGCATTTATATACATATAAACATATATACAAATTTATTATTTTGTTCTGTACACAACGTTACATGCTGTTTCGGTGTAAAAATGTAATTTAAAGAAAAAACTGGTAACTATTATTATTATTTCGTTAGCAAATTGTATACCATCTTACATTGTTCCTTTTAATAATGTACACCTCCATGACTTTAGTGCTTTTTGGTGTTTTGTAATTTTCATTGTTTCTACACTTATATTATTGTTTTATTGTTATTTTATTTTGTACGCCAATTTACCTATCGGGAATGAAATTGTGAAAACCAAAAAGAATTACATTTACAAAGGCACGCTTGTTTTTCTGGCTGTAGTTACAATTTACGGCAATACGGATGAGAAACGCGGAGTTACGATTGGGATCGGTGAATTTTAGTCAAATATCTTTAAATGAAATGACCTTTGTTTATACCAAGCGCTTATTATTATTATCGTGAGAAGAATAAGTAAATTGTATTACGTTTTCAAAAATTCAATGACTGCGGGATTTTTTCTGACTATAATTTGTAAAACGCAAGGGCAACGCTACATGCAAAGTTGGTTGTAGGCAAGTTTTTACATAAAATTAAATATCAACAAACAAGGAAAAGGTAATTGTTGGGGGTTCAATTCCTTTCCTAATCATAATTCTCGATTCACCAAATCGAGAATTAATGTACATTGATATGCTGGCTCCCTATAGGTGGACGAGGAATGTTGGGCAGCAGAAAATGCAGTCTGATTTTGTAGGAAGGAAGCAAAGAGAGTATCAAAAATCTCCAGAAGCCTGCAATTTTATATTAGTTTAATTTTTTTATCTGCTTCTCAGTGGTCTAGTTTTCAGCTGCTTCCATCAAGATTTGAGTTGAAGGAGTCATCTCTTAAAATGGAGAGTGAAACAAGTGTCTTCGAGGGGGATGGACAGCCCATGGCGGATCTACCAAAGGCTGGAGTCGATGAGGATGGACCGGTGGAAGGTGGTTTGCTACCGGTAGAAAGCAAAGCCTTAGAAATCGTCGGTTACGCCAAGGACGAGCTTATCGCCAATGACACTCCTGCCTGGAGGCGATGCCGCTGGGTCCTTTTCATCTTCGTCTGCGTCTTCTGGCTGGCTCTCATCGCGGCCTGCATTTTCATTTTGGCCAATGCACCCAGAAAGGGGAAGGTATGCACTCTTTTTATTTACTGTTACTAATTTCCAATTCAATTCATTTCAATTTCCCATGAAAACATGTAAGAAAGGCTTGTGCTCTTTATAATTCTGATATTTGTATACTGATATTAATTGCCATTTCCTACCATTAGGGAGAGAATAACAGCACGAGTGGCAGCACTGCCAGAAGATGGGTTTAGAAATCTTCCCTGATAATCTTGTCAAAAAGGTCTCGGGCAGCCCTACAACTTCTGAAGGAAATAGAAATACACAGTACTTACTACCAGAACAAAGATTTGAGGACAGTACGAATAACGGAAAGCATAATAATTCAGCAATTACCTATTAAAAGGTCTCATAAGCTAGTAATTTCAACGAAAGCACATTGTAATGCATGTCATCTTCAAAATTTGTCTTTTTTACTAAAATAATCTCGGTTTAGGTTAACCAGTGGTTTTGTGAATAAAAAAGCAGATACAAAAATCAAATCTGTATGCAGGATTGCACCAAATGAAACAAGAAATCCTCTTATTTACTGTTGATGGTTCAATTGCAATAAAGATTACAAGGTAAATTACAATATATTCACACCGTATGAGTAATTTAAAATTCAATCAGATTTTACCCGTATATCTTTGCTTCAGTTAATGAAAGAAATATGTGTAAAAGCAATGCAGCCAACCTGGTGGGCTTTATGAATTGTTATTGAGCATTTTTCTTTCTGTACTTAAAGGTGTGGAGGTTGAAGCTGGTTGCGTTTTAAATGAATCATATATCCAGTTTCCTTTTATCGGTATCGGTAGTCACATTATGTATTTATTTCTTATCTGTTGACACTGACACCAATTTACAGAAAAGTGGACATAAAATACACATGCTGTTAAATGTAAATAATATTAATAATAGATTCTCGTCTAGCCTTTTGGGTTACTATTTGACTCAGTTTTAAAGGAGAATGCATTGGTTAAGCCAGACCTTGGGTTTAATTTTAATACTAATTCTTCCTTCACCCGTATTTCTGGAGAGCTCTGCTACGTTTGGAAGGAGACTAATTTCCGCACAAGTGGTAAGTAATAACGGCTTGTTTTTCCATTTGTATTTCGCCATGTGTAACGTCCACAATTTTTTTCGTTTCACAGATTTTTCGCCATGGACATAGAGAACCTGATGACTCCTTCGAGCATCCGCTGGGAAAGTTAACGAGTGTAAGTTTAATACAATTTTTTTTAACTTACGCCAATTCTTGAATCAATGACAAGTGTTTAGGCGACGATAGAATTTGTTATGATATGAATGGAAACAATATTTTAGTGCATATATTTAAGGGTATAAAAGATTTTTTGGAACAATAGAGAGGAAAGCGCCAGATGAATGAGCTGGGACAATTCCTTCGAAGAAGGTACGGGGATTTTGTGGCCGAGGAATATTTGCCGGGTGAAAGTTGCATGATCAGTTCGGACACGGATCGGACGCTCATCAGCGGGCATTTGGTCACTCATAGCTTATACAAGGACTTCAATGAGAAGGCAAGGTGGTCATCTCCACAAGCTGGGTCCGGGAGAAATGCATTTGATTATCTTCCCTTTGAGCCCATTCCCGTTCGGAGCGTGCCGGAAGAAATCGATGATGTCAGCTGACTTTTCTTCTCTTGACATTTTCATTTTTTTTCTTTATAAATCTTCATTTCCTGTCCCCTTTAAATGCACGTATCCTTTCTCAATATTTGGAAGATTTTCCCGGCATTCCCTCTCATAATCCTTACCGAGCTTTTTTCTCATTTCCTTTTCGCCATTTTAATACAATTCGTGTGGGCTCCTCCAGATTTTCTATTCGCCTTGCATCTACCGGGTGGGAGTTACAATGTGATATTTTCAATTGGAGTTCAAACTGTTGGCAAACTCATTTTTAGAATCAATGCATCAGCACAATTTTTTCGATTGTACTAAATAATTTTTCAATCTTGTAGATGCAGGAGTTATTCCGTTACATCTCCGGGCGAATATTCATCTTTAGATCATGGTTGATGACATGAAAATTAATATTTCCAGTTTATCCACATGACTAAGCCTTGTCCAAGACATGATGAGCTCCTGCAAGTGTCTTTCGTCCAGTACATCGACGATTTCGTGGATGCACATTGGGACTTTTTTAATCGGTATGCTCGCCAGACGGGTGACTGGAATGTGTTCCAGAAGAATTTGGGACCGGAGAGAATCCAACCCTTTACGTACTTCCAAGAACGTGCTGTCTACAATGTAATGATACGTATTATGTTTCTTTATATTTTTCTTCTGTATCCATAATTGCATTTACCGATTTGCCCCTCCAAAAAATCTTCTACGCATCAATTTTACCATAATTTGTTTTTCAACAAAAAATTTAACAACAAATGTCCACAAAAACAAATGAAAACTGAAAATCAACGAGATAGAATACATTAGTTGAGGTTCAAAATTTTCTAAAATAAATCTTGTATCTTGTGTTGTAGAAGTCCGTTGGAATTCGCTTGGAAGACTCGGCTTTGGAATGTGTAGACAATCCAGAGTTGCTCAGTTTCAAACCCGGCTACGATGCTTTGTATGTGGACACTGAGGAAAAACAAAAATTATTGGTGGGCCCTTTACTCCGGAAATTGACCTTGGATTTCCAAGTCCGTCAATCCACATGCAAATTGAAGATGTACAGCGGACATGATCGGAATTTATATGCGCTCATGATTACTTTGGGATTATGGCCGGACCATACTCAATCCCCTCCTTACGGATCGGCCTTGTTCAGGGACTTGTATGAAGGACCCGAAGAGGGGCAGAACTTTGTCGAGGTAAATTTTGTGTTTTAACCAAATAAATATGAAACAATATAACGATAAAAATCATAATTTGAAATTTGCGTCGGATTTTAGTTTTGGTACAGAAGTGGGACCGATTTGTACGAGATGCAAATTCCGGGATGCAACGGTCCCTGCAACGTCTCGGAATTCCTCCGGATTTTTCATTCCTTGCTTGAAGAAGAAGATTGCTCTCTGTAAACAGTTGATCCATACATACACTATGACACTGTAACTACAAGCCGGTTTACGTCCCATTTCAATCTAGATTTTCATTTCACGAATTTTCCTAGCCTCTTCACTGAATTGTTTCATTTTGGCCAAAAACCTTCGAAAATACATATTAAAATGTAGTATGCCAATAAGAAACAGGTCAAGCTGATTTATTGCATTTAACCTTATGATTTTGTATGATTTTTGGACTTAACCCGATTTGTATTTGATGTGATCAGTTTATTCTGGTAGGTCTTGATCATTCAGCTGAGATTCTACCCAAAATAAATACCTAAATGGGAAAATTTACTGGTTAGCTCATACTCCAAAGAACCAGGACGGTCGAGCATCTGTTTAGTATTCAATCCATGCTGTGCAAATTATAGGAAAATTGCGTGTACATTCAATCAATTCTCCATTGTCAACCCTTTTGTGCCTTTCAATGGAACGGTTCATTTGTTCATTTAGTAGCTTTATTATAATCTTTGAACCATTTATCGCCACCGTATCATCCCCACTTGAGCGACACAATCTCCCTTTTAGAACACAATAGAGCTCTAATAATGCAAATTTTGACCGAAATACATTCGTATGTATAAACATTGAAGATTCAAAAACTATTGTTTTGACTGACAATACACGTTACACCCAAATAATTTTCATCATTCTGTACATATTTCCATTGAGCAAATGCAGAAGAGGAAAAACGTTGGTCATATCTCGAGATAAGAGCAACATTCCACTCCCGCATGATCTCATATCGTGTAATATATCATATCATATACTATCCCATTGTATACAAACGGCTTCTCTCGTCCTGATTACGTCCTGGGAACTTCCCCTGAACTTGTTCACTGTTCCATGGGGAAATCCAAAGAGGCTTTAATCGCTTCTGTGAACCAAGAGATTTTGACCATTTTGCTCACATCAGTCAGTACCCCCAGTGAACGAGGAAATACGTGGAAATTGTGAAATACATTAAATCGAATCAATTCCGACTGTGACTGGGAAAAATGACGGAAACAACGGTGGAAGTCGGAGTTTCGCAGGAACCCCCGAAATTTGTGGGCTTGGGCAAGGATGATCTTCTAAAGGTGGCCAATACTCCATTTTGGATCCGGACCCGCTGGGCACTTTTCATCCTCTTTTGGGCTGCGTGGCTGGGACTTTTGGCCGGGGCCATCGTCCTCATTGTGAACGCTCCAAAGTCTGACAATGATTTTACTGTACGGACATTCTCTACTCAGTTAATTACTAATAATTTCCAAGTTCACTGTTCAATTAATCCACTTCGAAATATTTGGAAGATAAAAATTAAAGGTTTAAATGCAATGTGATAGATCAAAATGAAATTTTGAAATGCAATTTGAAAGATAAAAATGAAATTTTGAAATGCAATTTAAAATTAAATTTAAATTTTGAAATGCAATTTAAAATTGAATTTAAGTTATTGGATTGATTAATAGGGCACGACTCCTTTATGGACGACG
>JAQGBT010002273.1:0-25105 GCA_034698585.1 Disparrhopalites patrizii
GTGAGAGAGAGAGAGAGAGAGAAAGTGAGACGGAGAGAGAGAAAAATACAAACGAAGAGAGAGAGAAGGAAAAATAGGAGAGATACCCGGGTAACAATGATCAGAAAGAAAAAAATAGAGACAGAAAGCCAATACATTGCGAGGTAAATGTAAACACAAAAAGAAAGAAGAGCGAGAAAAAATGAGGAGAGAGACGAAGAAGAACGAGAATGTGGAGAAAGAAAAAGAAAACAGAGAGTGATGGAAAAGAGGGAGAAAAAAGGCGAAAAAGGGAATCAAAGAGAGAGAGGAAAGTCAGGGAGGACCAACGGCGAAATAAAGGGGAAAGGAAGAGAAAAAGAGGTGGAGAGAGAAAGAAAAAGGAAGGGAGAGGGAGGGAGCAAGAGAGAAAAAAGAGAGAGAAAGACAAAGACAGGGAGAGAGAAAGAGCGCGAGTGAAAAAGAGAGGGAAACAGAAAGAGAGAGAGAGGAGAGACAAATAAGAAAGAAAGAGAAGGAAAAATTAGAGGGAAAGAGAGCAAGAGTGAAAGAGACAGAAGGAGAAAGAGAGAGAGAAGAGAAACGAGATGGAGGGAGAGACCGAGAGAGAAGGAGAAAAGCTGGAGGGAGAGACAAAGAGAGATAAAATGAGAAAAGAGAGTGTGAGAGAGAAGGAGGAAAGAGAGGAAGAGACAAAGAGAGATAGAAAGAGAAAGGAGAGAGCGAGAGACAAAGAGAGAGAGGGAGAAGGAAAAAAGAGAGGGGGAGAGAGACAACAATGGTGCATTATTTGCAGAAAACATAAACAGGAGATAAGGGGCTGAAATAGACTGAGCACATTGAGAACGAAGCTCCGTCCAAGTGCATCATACAGCACAGTGTGGACGTTTTGTTATCATCATTGTTGTTGTTGTCGGATGAAGCCTCATATTTTTCTGTATCTCCCACACAAAGTAAGGGTGTAAGCACTTCATTCTCCGCCAGAGTGTTGATGACAATAAAGGAGTATAAGAGTAGGAATTATGAAGGATAAGAGAGAATTGAATACGTGACAAAATACCTACACAATTCCCTCCTTCAAATAAAAATGGGTGAAAAGAGGTAAGGAAAAGGGCTCATTTACTCAAAATCTCCTGCTCTCTCTTTCTTCCCAAAAACTTCTTGCTTTCAAAAAAAAAAAAAAACATACAAATATACCGGAGGAAAAATCCTCGAAATAAACGGGGCACTTGAAATAACAATGGGAAGGTTTTTGGTTCGTAGGTGTGTGTGTATAAATTCTTTTTCCAAAGTATACTTTATCAATGAGTGCATTGATCCGTTTTCGGAGGTTTTGCTTTTATCTCAATCCTTTGTCGTTCCACAGGGGACGAAAGGGTTCTGGAGTGATATAAGGCACTCCGCCAGAAATACAAGGGAAAGGTGTGGGAGTAATTTGGGGAGGCAGAAACCCCTTTTAATGTTCTTATTTGGTAATGCGCAGCGAATGTATACTTATACATATGTGATGGGAGATGGTAATGGAATAAAAAAAAAAGGGTGAAAGGTATACACGATGAGAGGGATGAGGACGAGCTTTGGGAACTGAGTAAATTTCGGTCCTTTTTGGTTTGGTCAAACACCCTTTTGTGCCCACAAAAACCCAATGAAGGGGAAGTACATAATAATGCTCATAATGATGAAACCCCTGCTGAGTTTTAACCAAATAATGTCTGCCAGGACAAATCCTAATTCGACCAATCAAGCAAAAAGCCACAGGAGGACGCCTTTCCTTCTAAACATAGCACTTCATCCTTGGTCTTTTGGAGGGGAAATCTTGTTATTTATTCCCGAATTATTTGTATTTATTTTGTGTCTCATTTCGTAATTCTCTTACTGTGTTTATCTCTCTTTGTCTCTTTCTTCTGGTTTTCTCCTGTTGCCTTTCTCTCTATTTGTCCCTCTCTTCTGGTTTTCTCCTGTTGCCTTTCTCTCTTTCTCTTTCTTCTGATTTTCTCTTGTTTGTCTCTATCAACTAACCTCTTTACTCTCGATTTATTTCTCCTCATTTTCTCTCCTTTTTCCTCTTTTGCTCTCCCTTTCCTAATTGTCCGTCTCTCATTTTCTCTCTCTCTCCTGCTTTTGCTCTCCATTATTTTCCACTGCTTTTGCTCTCCATTTTCTCTCTTTCTCCGTCTCTCCTTATCTCTCTGTCAACCATTATGGGTTCTGTTCTCATTCATTATCTCTCTTTCTTTCTCTTTTCTCTCCATTTTCTATGAGTATTTCTCGCTTTCTATCATTTCCCCTTTATTTTCCCTTCTCTCAATGTATTTCTCTTTCTCTCTTTTCCTCTCATATTTTCTTTCTTCTCTGATGTCATCTCTCATTTTCCATGTTTTTTCTCATTTCCTCTCTCTCTTTTTCTCTCTCCGCCTCTTTTTCTTTGATTAACTCTCCCTTCCTCTCGTTTTCTCATTTCCTCCCTTTTCCTTTTTATTCATACTCTCTCTTTCTTCCTTTCCCACACTCTCTCTCTTTCTCCTTGTCACTCTGTCTCTCATTTCCTCTCTCTTTCTCCCATATTGCGTGCTTTTCCTCTCCTCCCCTCCCTTTGCTCTTTGACCCTCTCTTTCTGTCTTCGGCCGTCTCTTTCTCTCTTTGCCGTTTCTCTGTCTCCCGTTTTCCCTCTCTTTCTCTCAATCTCTCATTTGTCTCTTATCCCAACCTTTTTTCCTATTTTCTATATTTTGTCCTGTCTCGTGTCCCGCTTATTTAATTTCAGCGATATTTGTCTTCTTATGTTAGGTCATTTATCTTTTTCGGTGAGTCTCCCCATTTCTCTCTTCCGTTCTCTTTCTCTATATGCTTCCCCTTCTGTCTGTTGTACTCCATCTTTTCCTCTCAATCCTTTGATATTTTCAATTATATCTCTGCTCGTTGGCTTTTTAAAGAGGATTTTTCCATTTAATTTTCATCACTT
Source organism: Disparrhopalites patrizii (assembly GCA_034698585.1). Taxonomy (NCBI): domain Eukaryota; kingdom Metazoa; phylum Arthropoda; class Collembola; order Symphypleona; family Sminthuridae; genus Disparrhopalites; species Disparrhopalites patrizii. The sequence goes on from JAQGBT010002273.1 coordinate 2,942, forward strand.
CTCTCAATCTTGATTTCTCCCTTTTTCCTCGGATTTCCTCCTCTATTTCCCAACCCAGCTCCTTTTTCTGTCATTTGTCTCTCTTCTCCTTTCCCCCGTCTCATACGTCCAGACTCTTTGTGGTTGGATGTAAATTTTTTGTGAATGGGCATCTCTCCAGAAGCTCTTCTACCTATAAGAACAAAGTATCTTTTTCATTCACCACCACAAAAAAAAAGAAGGATTCCATACTGGAGGTTTTGCAATGAGCCGTAAACTCAGTTGGAGGACGTCGGAGTTAATGACGCTTGTGATTAGCAACTCCCACATAATTACATTTCCCTCCACACATTCCATCATCACTTGTCCGTTGAGCGTGTAAAAGGATTAAACCCTTTTAGGACTCATTCCATCCCCCCTTTATATATAATGCGCTCTCCCCAAACCTACTTGAGTCACTCCTTTCTGTCTAAATAACATCTCTTCCATAAGATTCCAAAACAATCCCCATTTTTTTTGAATACAGAAAAATCCGACTATTTTAAATATAAAAACTCCCCGGGGAGTGTCTGTATTATAAAAAGGGGCTTTATAGATCCGGGGATTTTTCCCAAATCCTTTGTTTTCCGGAATTCCTCCAAGGCTATGAGACGTGATGGGACATTATTGGCGGTTTTTTCTCAGGGTGTAAAACCACCGAAAAAAAAGAGATCATGAGGGGTTAATTTTTGATGGGGTTAAAAAAAAATTGTTTGGGATAATAAAAAGTGGAATGGAGACAATGAAGGGTGTGACAGAGGGAAATTATTGGGGTTGTTTAGGGGCTAAATATACGTAGTTTCTATAGGCTAAAAGCCTATATTGGCCCATATACATATATGAGAGGACTTATAGTAAGTCCAAATTTTCCATATGAACAAGTGCAACGAAGCGTCTCTAACGCAAACTGACAACCCTTTTAGTGTCCTCAGCTCCAAATCGTGTATGTCAATTAGAAACAAAAAAAAAAAAAGGAGAGAGACACACTTCCACTTGAGTTGACCATGAGCCACCGTAAAAATCTGTCTTCAAATGAGCTTTTCATTTCTCAAAAGTGCTATTTTTTCTCTCTAAAGCTCCTCGAGGATGATTATAGGCATTCCCCTGAAGCGGTTTTAAAACCTCGAATAGAAATTCCAGTAAAAATCTACATGTTATGTGCATATCTATTTTTTCTGTGGCATTAAAGACGTGGTTGTACCTTCATCTACCGGGAAAGTTATGGGACTAAAAAGTGGTTGGTTTGGATTTTGAATGCGGAATTTATTGGATGAGGCTGAAGAGGAAAAAGCGAGAGAGAGAGAGAGAGAGAGAGCGAGAGAGGCGCAGGGCAAATAAAATTAGGGATACAATTAAATGCTATAGACCCACACGGTGGCTGCGTGGATTGAGCCTATGGAAATAATTTGGGCAGATTATAAAACCCAATAAAGGAGAGCTTGTGCCTTCCTTGATCCGGAGAGATCAAGGGGGAGAGACGTTTGTCAAGTTTTTTTTTTGTACGCAATCAACTCCTGTCTCTTTATGGGGTGAAATGAGAGACACGCAGAAAGATTCGTATAGGCACTAAAAGAGAGATGGGGGAGAGAGAGACTGAAAGGGATAAATTAGAAGGGAGAATATTGGGAAAGAGAGGCGGAAGTAATTGTTTAAAAACAAAAGGAAACAAAGATAGAAGAATGGAAAGGGATGGAAGAAAGTAGAGAAAGGGAAAGGGAAGGAATATTTGAGAAAAATGGACCGAGACGCAAAAGATTGAGAGATATGCTGTGAACTGCGAAATGGAGACAAATGCTGAAATACAGACATAAAGATGCATCTAAAATATAAAAGAGTCCTACGAATTGAGACAGAGATAAGCAATATGTATTAAGGTGTCGAGGAAGCCAGAAAAAATTGTCAGACAAAAATGGAGAGAGAATAAGGAAAGGAAAGAGAAAAAGGTGACAAACAGAAAAAATTGAGAGGAAATTAAATGACAGGCACACAAAATGAAAACAAAAGGGAGAAAAAACGGAGAGAAAATTAAATGATAAAAGTAGAAAGCGAAAGAGAGAGAAAGCGGAGAGAAAGAGAAGAGAAAGAGGAAAATAGAGAGAAAGAGAAGGAATTAATGAAAAAGGAGGAAAAAGTGGAGAGAAAGACGAAAGGGCAGGAAAAGAGAAGAGAAACAGAAGAGAAAGTGGAGACGAGAGAAAAGAAAGATAAAAGAGTAGAAAAGAGAGATAAAAGAGGAGAAAAGAGACAGACGAAAGAAGAGAGATAAAAGAGGAGAAAAGAGACAGACGAAAGAAGAGAGAAAGAGGAAAATGGAGAGAAGGACAGGAGAAAGAGAAGGAAATAATGGAAAAGGAGAGAAAAGTGGAGAGAAAGAGGACGTGGGGGGAAAGAGAACAATTAAATAAAAAAGGAGAGAGAAAAGGCAGGGAAAATGTTACTAAAAAGCCAGAGAGAAAAGTAAGAAAAATGAGAAAAACAGGTAGAGAACAAGATAAATTTAGTACGAGATTATGAAGGAAGAACGCCAGCTAAAAAGAGAGGAAAAATGGAAATTTAGACAGCAAAAGGGACAGAGAGAAATTGGAAAATATTGAATAGGGAAAGTTTAAGGGGATGCAAAGAAAACAGGAAATAATTGAGAGATTGTGAGGGAGAGTGACACAAAAAGGGAAAGGAGAGTTGGTTTGAAATGATAAAGGAGACAGATTGGATTTTGCAACGAGACGGAATTGATTTGATTGGTGGAAAGGCTTTGATTGTCTTTATAAGGGAGTTGATGACTCAAATGGAGAGGGATTGACACAACGATGGTGGAATACTTAAAGAGAGAGAGAGAGAGAGAGAGAGAGAGAGAAAGAGGCGGAGTATGAGAGAGTGATAGAGGAAGAGAGTGAGTAATGTTGAGTGAGTGAGAAGGTCTAGAGGAAGAGTTTATATGAAAGGAAAAGAGGGTTAAAGGTGAATGTGAAGATTTTAATTAGACAAGTTTTTCGAGAGTGTGTTCTCATGTGAAGAGTGTGGAAAATTGCAAAGTTTTTTTTCTCATTACGACGGCACAAAGAGAGACACAGAGCGAGAGAGTGAGAGAAAGGGAGAGAGAGAGACGGAGGGAAGGGCGGGCTTCGGGGGAATGAGAGAGGATTTTGGTGGGTAAAAGAGTTTTGTCGGAGCCCAAATGGTTTTTCCAGCGCTTGATTTAGCAGAGTCAACAGAAATTAGCATTTTATTGCCTTATATAAGCACTCGTTTGTGTGTAAACTGCCCTTTAGACAAAGTGGAATTAAAAGAGACTGCCCTTTGATGTCAACTAACTCAATATTTGACTCTCTCCATCTCTCTGTTCGCCTCCACCTTTTCCCTCAAAACTTATCCTCCCTCTTACCAACTCTCTCTCTCTCTCTTTCTCTCATGCTCTCTCTCCCATTCTCTCTCTCTTTCTCTCTCTCTCTCATTCTCTCTTTCTCTTTCTCTCTCTCCAAAGCGTTTCCTCATGAGCTGTTTTTCACTCAATGAAATTCTATTTCCCACTTTTCCTCCCACTTTTTCAAGCCTCCTTCACTCATATTACCTTAGATTCCTTCCCTGTTTTTTGTCGTGTGCCTCCTCTTCTTCTTTCTAAAGGATGTCTTCCTTTTCTCAGATGATTCTTCTCTCTCTCTCTCTCTCTCTCTCTCTCTCTCTTGTTTTCCTCTCTCTGTATTTTTCACTCTCTTTCCTTTGTTTTTTCGCTTTCTTTACGTTTGTGGTGTTTTAGCTTGCTCGCTTATTTAACATTTTTGTACTTATTTGTCTCGCTATCTCTCATCTTTTGTCTGGTTTTCTACGTTTTCTATCGTTCATCTTTTGTCTCCGTTCTCCTTTGTTGCATTGCTCTCTTTTGTTATCTCGTTTTCCATGTTTTCTCTTCTTATTTTCTTTGTTTTTCCTTGTTATTAGCTTTTTCTCTTCTTATTTTCTTTGTTTTTCCTTGTTATTAGCTTTTTCTCTTCTTATTATCTTTTTCTTTTCCTTTTTATTAGCTTTTTTTCTTCTTATTACCTTTTTCTTTTTCTTAGCTTTTTTCTTCTTATTATCTGTTTCTTTTCCTTTTTATTAGCTTTTTTTCTTCTTGTTATCTTTTTTTTTTCCTTTTTATTAGCTTTTTCTCTTCTTATTATCTTTTTTCCCTATTGTCTTCGTCTTTATCGCTTTTCTGTCTTTCCCTCGGATGTTCTTAGTCTTGCCAAGTCTCTTTCTGCTTCTTTCTCTAATTCTTTGCGCGTCTCTCTCTTCCTGTTATGCTCATATTCTGTCATTCCGTCTTCTCTCAGTTATTTCTTAATCCTTTAAGTTTCTTTTTAAGTCAGCTATTTTACCCTCCATTTATATATTTTTATATGTCTCGATGCTCTCCGAATTTCTTGTCTCCACCTCTCTCTGTCTTTCGTGATTGACTTTCTCTCTCTCTCTTTCTCTCTCTGCTGTGTATCTCTGCTTTCGTTCTTCCCCCGTCGTCCTGTTTTCCTCTTTAAACGCCTTTGTCACTATTGTATCTCCGTTGACATTTTGTCTCTTTCTTCCTCCCTCATCACCTCACCAGGATTTTTCCAGTCTCATTTATAATTTCTTGAATGCTCTTCAACCAGTCCTCTTCTGTGGGTGTTCCTCCCACGTTTGCAGGACCTTCTTCCAACGCTATAGCACATTTATCATGGGGCAGTATATATGTATGTATGTATGTATACCTATGTGTTCATAGGGTGCTTTATGAGAAATGGGACATTTGTACACAGAAATGTCTCTCTACATTTCTTCCTTTCTGCCCTTTTCTTGAGATATGTACATATAAAAGTACATATGCACACATGTGTACCAATATAGGAAACCTAGAAATGGTAGAAATGCTCTCTCTCTCTATCTCTATCTCTCCCTCTCTCTCTCTCTATCTCTCTCATTCTATCTGTATTTCTCTCTGTATTTATTTCATTCTCTCTGTATTTCTCTCTCTTTTTCTCTAAGCATTTCTCTCTGAATTTCTCTCTCTTTTTCTCTCAGTATTTCTCTCTCTTTTTCTCTCTCTTTTTTTCTCAGTATTTCTCTCTCTTTTTTTCTCGTTATTTCTCTCGCTTTCTCTCTCTCTCTCATTCTCACTTTATTTCTCTCTCTTTCTCTCGCTCATTCTCTCTGTATTTCCCTCTCTTTCTCTCTCTCATTCTCTCTCTCGTACTCTCTCTTTCTTGCCTTTTTCTCTCTCTCTCTTTCTTGCTCTTTCTCTCTCTCTCAATCGCTCGCTCTCTCTCTCTTTACCATCCCTGTAAGACCCAACCAACCGGACTGTGGAGGAATAAACCTCATTTCCAACAAATTCAACCATTCAGCGGCAATAATGTCCCCGTCTTTTGTCCTTCCTCTCAATCCTCCCCATCCTCTCTCCCTTTCCCTTTCCTCCCCTGCATTACGCCCTGTATGGACGCTCCCTTAATATCCATAGACATCAGTTCCCTCCGACTACTCAAAACATCACCGTCTTAAAATGCTTCTTAATATCCCCCCAAATAATGTACACACCAACACTTCATTTCAAAAACAACCATTTTTCCTTGGCCAGTATTTTTTTTTATTACAGTTTTTAAACATTATAATAATGAGTGTTACCACATACTTTTTAATGTGTTCAACTGAACTCCTTTGACTCATGGTATACTATTGTACATTAAAACTACAACACAAATTCCTTCACCAGATTCTTTTTTTATGGAATTATTTACGAATGTTTTTTTTATATAACATAAATATTATGTAACATAAGTTGTATATAACAAAAATAAACAAAATGAGAATTAAGACATACAATTACCATACACATATATATATACATTTGTATTTACACACGTGGATATCTGAGGGTGTGTCGTGATATTTACGTGCATTTAAATAGCTTTACAATGTTGTACAATTTGCGCTTACAACGCTTCGTATACTGTTTATACTGCTATTTTTGAATCCGCAATCAAATGTGGAGGAATGATAAAGCAATATTTTAATGAGTTTTGACGCATTTTTACACGTTTTAGCGTATTTTATTGCGTTTCAACGTGTTCTAGTGCATTTTAATGCGTTTCTACGTGTTTTAATTCGTTTTAATCCGCTTTAACATGTTTTAATGCGCTTTCACGTGTTTTAATGCATTTTAATTTGTTTTAATGCGCTTTCACGTGTTTTAATGCATTTTAATGTGTTTTAATGCATTTTAATGCGTTTCAACGTGTTTTAATTTGTTTTAATGCATTTCAACGTGTTTTAATACATTTAAATGTGTTTTAATGCATTTCAATTAGTTTTAATGCATTTCAATTTGTTTTAATCATTTCAATGTTTCTTAATACATTTAAATGTGTTTTAATGCATTTCAATTAGTTTTAATGCATTTAAATTAGTTTTAATGCATTTCAATTAGTTTTAATGCATTTCAACGTGTTTTAATGCATTTAAATTAGTTTTAATGCATTTCAACGTGTTTTAATGCATTTAAATTAGTTTTAATGCATTTCAACGTGTTTTAATACATTTAAATGTATTTTAATGCATTTCAATTTGTTTTAGGGCATGTAAACATGTTTTAATGCATGTCAACTTATTTTAATGCGCTTTAACGTGCTTTATCGCGCTCTAACATGTTTTTTCGCGTTTTCGCGTGTTTTCCGCTTTACTTTATCGTTTTTGAAGCGCAATCTGAAGCGGTAAAAAATGTATTCACATTTTGAATTGTCCCAGGTTAAATGATGGAATTGGAGGGGAATACACAATAATTGGATATAAAATGTGGGACTTTTCGTTCTCAGTTGATTTGAATGCCTTTGGATATAGATTCCAGATGTTCCTTGGCCTTGAGCCTCAATGACGTAATACTGCTCGTCCGGCCAATGACGTCGCCTGGAGAGACGCTCGTGGGGCTGGGACTGGAGAGATGAGAGCCTCCAGGAGAGACCTTCATGGCAGCCGTGCGGGCATCCATGAGATTCGCTTGATGGTGATGATGATGAGCGGATAATAAGGATGCGGCGGAAGTGGGCGGGGTCAAATAGCTGGGATAACACGTTTGGGGGTGAGCCAAGAATCCTGGGAGGGCATGGGAGAGGGTGGAGCCCAGGAGGGGCGAGGCGGCCAGCCAAGGATCCATTAAGGACAATGTTTGGTTCGTTGCCCCCAGAAGACCGGCCGCCGCCATGGCGGCTTGATTGGCCGATGACGTCACCGGATTCCGGCCAAGAGCCGACAGAGGGTATTCCCCGGCTGTGGAAGGACCACCGAAATAGACTAAGATTAACATTTTTTGAAGAACTATAACGTCACTCATATTTTTTTGGATTTTACATTCTCCGTTCCCCTGCTAATAAATTAGTTTCTGAATGGCGAAAATAAACGGAGAAAGTTTTAAATGAAAATTTACAATGGGATAAAAATGAATTTGGGAAGAAATTCCCTGGTTTTATTAGCTCAAAGGAATCTTAGTGGGAAAGGATTTCTGATTCATTTCGGGGACAATTTTTTACTGGGGGGAAATCCAAGGAAAGTGGAGGGAGGATGGGAAGAAAGAAAAAGGAGAAAAAGATAATAATTGCGTCAAGTTATTACCTAATCCAAGTCTGGCAGCTTCCATTTTCTCCTGTCGACGCCATTTGGCACGCCTATTTTGAAACCACACCTGGAATTCACAAAAAGAATGAGGGAATTAAATTATGGGCCAATTTTCTTTCTTTTTTTTTTCTTTTAGTACTTTTCCGTTACAGGCGGGGGAGGGTCTTCTCTGACGGAGAGAGGGTCCTAAAAGTCATTGGGTTTTTTCGACGGGCATGAGTGTCACAAAGAGACGAAGGAGATAAATATAAAAATTGAGAGAGAGCCAGACGAAAGCAAAACAGCATGAAAGAAAGAGCGGAAAAGAGAGGAAAAGGAGAAATCTAGAGAGGGAAGAGAGACAAACAAGCAAAAAAGAAGAAAAAGAAATAGCAAAAACAAGAGAGATAAGAGAAAAGGTAAAAACAGATACAGAGGGTGTAGACAGAGAAAAAAAGAGGAAGTAGAGAGATGCAAAATTAAGAGAAAGGGAGGAATTCGAGGGATATGGAATGAAGAACAAGAGAGGAAAGACCGAGAGAAAGAGAGAAATACAGACAGAAAGATTGCGAGAGAGAGAAAGAGAGAAAGAGTGCGAGAGACAGACAGAGAGAAATAGTGCGAGAGAGAGAAACAGAGAAAGAGTGCGAGAGACAGACAGAGCGAAATAGTGCGAGAGAGAGAGAAACAGAGGAAAGACAGAGAGGAGATTGAAGAGAAAAAGTGCAAGAGACAGAAAGAGAAGGAAGGCAGAGAAAGAGAGAGAAAAGATATAAAACAGACAGAAAAAGAGAATGAAGAGAGAAACGCGAGCAAACAAGAAATCTAAAAAGGAAAGCTTAAAAGAGAGGAAATAGAGGGGAAGCAAGGGAAAGAAAGCACACAGAAACAAAGAGGAAAAAAGGGGAGGGAAGAGAGAGAGAGAGCAAGAAAAACTTGGAAACATAAAACTTGGGGAAAGAGAGAGAAAAATAGGAATAAAAACCGAAAAGGATAATAATTGCAAAAAAAAAGGAATAAAGGAGAAAACAAAAAACGGCGGAAGCATTAGAGAAGAAAATAGTACAGCACGGAAGGACAAGAGAGACAAAGATAAAGACCTAAAAAGTGAGTAAGTAACTTAAAAAAGAATAAAGGAGAGAGAGAGAGAACGAGCAAAAGAAACAAATCAAAAGAGACTGACAGAAAGAGAGAGAGAGAGGGAGACAAATTTTCCGGCTGCCACACAAAAAAAAATGAACAGTCGCCGAGGTAAATGGAAGAAAGTGGCGGAAAGCAAAGATAACAATGAAAGAAAATTGAATAAGAGTTAGAGCAGAGAGAGAGAGAGAGGAAATAGACATAAGTAAAAGAAGAGAGCCCCTTCCATGGGCAAAAGCCCCCATATAACTCCATAGCCCTCGCCTCCAATCCTCCAGACAGAACTGCAAAGAACTTTCATGAAAAAAAGCTGCAAGCTGGGAAGAGAAAGAGAGAGAGAGAAAGAAAAAAAAGTTATTAGATTTGTTCAAATTTGATGGGACCTTGTGTAGAATGTGTAAGTTCATAGATGAGAAAGAGCGGGCGGGAGGGAGGAGAGAAGAAAGAGCCATTAGGTACTCGATCGAGTCCAAGAATAGCGTTAAATTGTCAATTAACGTATCAGTTCAAAATCAATTTAGTCTCTATTCCTTACTACGTTCTACACATGTACAATATACGTATATACATATGTATCTCCCTACACGCTTTCACCATCTATTGGAGCACTCAACTCCCATGCTTCTACACTTTATGTACATATGTTACTCCCCGTACAACTAACAATGCTCCCTCCCGGTGCACTTTGGAGGGAGAGAAAGAATAGTTTGACGCTTTTCTCCAACCCTCCAATGTTATGATGTTAGGAAGGGAGGGAAAAGTAACTACTGAAGAAAATTACATTCCCAGTGGAAAAAATATGATGGAGGCTGAGGGGAAGGAGTGAGGGGGGAAATGGGGGAGATAACGTGAGAGAGATTGGGCAAGAAACAAAGGGAAAGTGGGAGGGAGAGAGAGAGGGAAAGTGTACAGAAAAGAGAGAAAAGAGAGACAGGAGAGAGAGAAAAGAGAGACAGGAGAGAGAGAAAAGAGAGAAAAGAGAGACAGAAGCGCAGAGTGATCACGAGGATATACTAGTAGGAGGAAATGGGAACAAGAGAGAGAGAGAGAAAGTGAGGAAATCAGAAAGGATACTGTCAAATATAGAGAAAGAGGGAAAGTAAAAAGTGTGAAAAACAAAGGGAGAGAAAGAGTAAAAGAGAGTAAAACAAAGGGAAAGACAGCGAAAGTAACAGGGAAAAAATGGCAAGGAAATTGAGCAACAGGAAAGTCAAAGAAAATTGTAAGGAAACTGAGCAAACCCCTTAGGAAATTGAGAGAGAAAAGTGAGAGAAAAACGCCAGAAAATTGTGTGAGAGAGAAAAGCATAGAGAAACGTTAGACAAAATCGTAAAGAAATTGAGAGAGCGAAAAAAAGGAGGGAAAATGAGAGAAAAACGTATGCAAATTGAAATTACGTGAAAGAGAGAAAATAGAGGAAACGAGGGGGATAGAGACAAGATATGGAAAATGAGAAGGAAAGGAGAGAAAATAGAACTGAGAGACAGACAGAAAGAGGGAAAAGGAGAGAGGAAACGGAGGAAAGCGGATTGAAGAAATTGAGAGATAATAAAAGAAAGAAATGGAGACAAAAAAAGGTACAAGGGAGAGAAAGTCCAAGAGAGAAAATAGGAAAAATGCTAGGGAAACAGAGAAACGGCATAGGAATTGATCAAGTAGAAGAGAGAGAAAAGTTTAAGGATACTGAGAGAGAAAATAAAGGAAAAGAAAAGGAAACAGAGAGAGAGAGAGAGTAACAGAGAGAAAATGGAGAAGGAAAAGGGAAGAAGTTAAACAAGTGACAAGGAATGTAAAAGGGAGAAAGCTGATGGGAGACACGGGAAAAAGCGTATTGGATGAAACAATTTCCACATGCCATCCTTTTTCTTCCCTCCACCGCCTTTCCCCGTCCCAGGATGTATGTATGCAGGTTGTGTTCAAAAAATGGATTACTTATATACGCAATTCTAAGGTACAAAAAAAATATTCCTCTATAGACAGTGAAGGCACACCAATGTCTATAGAGGCTTTTGGGCACGCATTAGACGGTGAGGGGAAGTGGTCCAGGACAAAACCGCAAAGCCATCGAGTGGGGAAAGGAGATACATTTTTTGTGTACTTTTCCCTTTTTCTTTTCTCTCATATTTGCCTTGGAGTTCTTGTACTTTTTTTTTTGCTATTTTCCCGTCTTTTCCATCTTCTTTTTTTTTCTCTCTCTCTCTCTCTCTCTCTCTCTTTACATTTCTTTCTCTCGTTTCGGTATTTCTTTCTCTGTCTTTCTCTCTCTCTTGACATTTCTTTCTCTGCCTTTCTCTCTCTCTCTTTCTCCTTTGTCTCCAAATCTATTATTGTCCCTCGTTTCCATACTGGTGTAGTTTATTTTAGTTTATTTGTCCTGGTCCGTATCTATTGCTTGGTTTTAACGCCATGTCCTTTTTCTTTTAGATTTCCTGCATTATTATGAATTCGAAGCTTAACAGAAAGAAGAGTACCTTAGTCATTTTTTTTTTATTTCTTCCATACATTTCTCCCTACTGGCTGGAAGAATTTAGACGTGAGGGCCATTAAATACCCTCACAAGATAAACTTTGAGCCAGCCGCAAAAATTCGATGTGAATGGCAACTTAATTGCACTCTGTTGTAACTCTCACTCTTGGCCGGAGAAAGCTCCGGCTCCGCGTCAAGTACCTCCGGGAAAAGTGTGCTTCTAGCCGAGATTAGATTTAAAACTTAAATAGAAAATTTGTGCAGAAAATCCCGTCCTTTCTTCTCCCACTTTGAGTCGCGTCTCGCTCTTTCTCTCTCGCTCTCTCTTTCTCTCCCGCTCACTTTCTTTCTTTACATCACAAGCCTTTTTTGCCAGCCTCCCATTTTCTCTGCCTTCCTCTCCTTTTTTTTTGAAAGGAGAAAAAAAAACTTTTCCACTTTCCATTTTAAATTGACTTTTGATTTCTCACCACGCCTTCTTCAACACTTTTCCCTTCAATTAAATTTCCTCAAACGACCAAACTAATTTATCTTCATCTACCACATCATTGGGAGAAAACTCTTTTTCAAGACTTTTCTTAAGAAGTGAGGGAGAGAGGGAAAGTCTCTCTTTCTCCCTTCATTTATCCAAGTCCCAAGCTTTTTCAGTGGGTAAAGAAGTGAAACTTATAAAGAGTTTCCTTTTTTACACACAATGAAACCATTTGAGCTCCGCTTTGACGTGGTGAAAGCACCAAAACTAAGTGGGAGTTAGTTAGTTAGTTAAGACAACCGCCACCTTTCTTTTTCATCTCTCCCTCTCTCTCTCTCTCTTTCTCTCTCTCTCTCTTTCTCTCTCTTCCTTTCTCTTTCTCTCTTTCTCTCTCTCTCTTTCTCTCTCTCTCTTTCTCTCTCTTTCTCTGTTTCTCTCTCTCTCGCTTTCTCTGTTTCTCTCTCTTTCTCTCTCTCTTTTTCTCTCTCTCTGTCTCTCACAATCTCGGAAAGACCCTTTCAAAAGCACAGAAGAGCATCTTATTAATCATTTTATTTTCTCCTCTTGAGCAGCAGCAGTTTATCATCACAATTAATAAATTGCCTCCTTATAGACCTTTACACCCCCACAAGGCCTTTCAGCCAACTTTTCCATTACATCACCTCCACTTAGCCCATGCCAAGCAATGCACTTCCGTCCAATTCATCTTTGTTAATTGAATCCCTTCACAAATCTACGAAAGAGTCTTACTCAATCTGCGCATATGGTAGGATTTTTTTAAACTTATCAATTGGCCTATAATATTTCAAGGGGTACATAATTACCCAGGTAAATCCAGCTCTTCCTGTTTCGGAAAGAATTGGACTCCCTACAATTTGGGAAGGGTTATTCATCCAGCTATTTAACAAGAGCGGACAAACAAAAAAGGGAAGACAGGGGTGGAATAAGGACAAAAGGACTTTGAATGAAGGAAGAATGTGGTTATGCAAGTGCGAGGAAGATATGACAAGATAATACTAAGGGACTGCATAAAGGGAGATGGCCGGCGAAATAGGCAGTACTTGGACAGAACGGCAGGGAGAAAATGAGAAGGAGCGAGAGACAAGAAAGAGCGAGCGAAAAAAGGAGAGAAATAGAAACATTCCAATTTTCAATCACCCAGAGAAATGCGGGAAAGACGAAAGGGGTACAAATTGAGAGACACAAAGTGTAAGAAGGGATAGAGATAAAGAGAAAGGAGAGATAAACAAACAGAAGGACAGAGCGATAAAGAGGAAAGAGTTATAATTAACTAGAAAGAATGTATAAATCAGACAAAAGAATACATAAATAAATACAAATAAGGAGATAATAAGAAAGGAAATACAAATAAGTAGAGATAAATCAAACGAAAGAAGGATACATAAGTAAAGATAAATAAAGAGATAATGAGAAAGGAAAGATAAAGAAAACGGAGATAACGAGAAATAAAAGATAAAGAGAACGGAGATAATGTGAAAGGAAAGATAAATAAGGAGAGATAATGTGAAAGGAAAGATAAATAAGGAGAGATAAAGAGAAAATAGAGATAAAGCAAAGGAGAGATAAAACAAGACAAATAACGAGAAATAAAGATAAGGGAGAGATGAATCAAAATAAATAAAGAAAAGAGAGAGATAAATTAAAAGAAATAAAGAAAATGAAGATATAAATCAAAATAAATAAAGAAAAGGGAGAGATAAATAAAGAGAAATAAAGAAAAGAGAGATAAATCAAAATAAATAAAAAGTGAGAGATAAATCAAAAAAAAAAGTGAGAGATAAATCAAAATAAAAAAAAAGTGAGAGATAAATCAAAATATATAAAGAAAAGTGAGAGATAAATGAAGAGAAATAAAGAAAAGGGAGAGATAAATCAAGTAAAATAAAGGGAGACAAAGAGCTAGGAGAAATAAATCAAGACAAACAAGGAGAGACAAAGGAAAAGAAGAGATAAATCAGGACAAAAAATAAACAAAGAGAAAGGAGAGATTCTGAAATAGAAAGAAGGAGAGATAAGTAAATAGAAGGAAGAAAGGATAAATACAGATAAAAAAGAGAAATGACAGATAAATACAGCTAAAAAAGGAGAGAAAAAGAGAAATGAAAGATAATTCAAGAGAAAGAACAGAAATAAGGAGTCAGAAAGAGGCAAAAACGTTTAAAAAACTAGACAAGAACTGTAAAGGGTAAATTAATTCAAAAACAGTGTAAAAAGACAAAAAAGAAGATAAATATACGTATGCACATGAACGCAAATGAGAAAAGTGCTACAATGGAAAGAGAACACAAGAGGCGGAACAGGAGAGCTTGGAAGGACGAAAAAAAAACAAGAAATTAGCTGGAGCACAATTTGAAAGGAAAAGGAGTGAAGCCCTCGTACATTCAAGTTGTTTGGCATTCATCCCCCGGAAGATAATTGGCCCATTGATTGTGTAAGGTTTTCAATTCAAAACTTGATAATAAGCCGGAATTGCCTCTCTTCTCTCTCTCTCTTCCTCCATCCTCTCCCCATGTGCGTGTGTTTATGGCAATACATCATTGACTCAAAGGGGAGAGTCCCTTCAAAAATAGGGGTAAAAAACATACATTTTTTACAAAAAGGAAGAAGAAGAAAAAAAACAGAATATAAAGCACCTCCCGGGTCGTTCACGTTAAAAAAAGAGGGAATAACAGAAGCCAACAATTTTCCCCTGCCTCCTGTCACTTGTTATGCGTCGAACGGAGGGAAAAATATTGTTTGGGGACGAAAAATAGACTATATAATATGTAATATGCTATACATACATTATATTAGCATATCATTTTGTCCGTCTTTCTCTCTCTCACTATTTTTCTCTCTTTTTTCTCTCTTCCTTTCTCTTTCAATTTTTCACTCTTTTTCCTCTCCTTCTTCTCCCTTTTTTTCTCTCTCTCCTTCACTCTCTCTCTATTTTTCTCTCGCTTTCTCTCTGTGCTTTCTCTCTCATTCTCTCTTTCTCTCTCATTCTCTCTCTCATTCTCTCTTTCTCTCTCTATTTTTCTCTCTCATAATCTCTCTTTCTCTCTATTTTTCTCTCCCATAATCTCTCTTTCTCTCTCATTCTCTTTCGCTTTCTCTCTCATCTTCTTTCTCTCTCATTCGCTATCATAATCTCTCGTTTTCTCTCTGGTCTCTCTGTTTTCTCTGTCTTTCTCTCTCTTTGTCTCTCTCTCATTCTCTCTGTTTTCTCTGTCTTGCTCTCTCTTTGTCTCTCTCTCTCGTCCTCTCTTTGCCTCTCTCTCATTCTCTCTGTTTTCTCTGTCTTGCTTTTTCCTCTTCTTTCTCTCATTCTCCCGTTTTTTCTCTTCCGTTATTTCTCTGTCGTGCTCTCTCTCTGTCTTCGTCTTTCTCTCATGCTCTCTGTTTTCTCTGTCTTGCTCTCTCTTCGTCTCACTCTCTCTCATTCCTCTCTTCCTCCTTCCTCTCTCTGTTTCTCCCTCTCTCTTTCCTCCTATCTCTAACCTTATTGATTCACTCCCCCCATGCCTTGTCTTTACCATGTTACCCGGGGAGGAGAGATCTGAAGGAGGGAGAGAGAGAGAGAGAGGGAGAGGAAAGGGAGAGATAAGAGTAGTTTTTGATTTTCAAAAATCCAATTTCCGTTTTCTATTTTCCATGAAATGCTCTCCATGTTCTCCTTTCCTCTCCTTCATCGAATCAGGTGGCACACACGGATTAAGTGTGTACATAGGCGGTAGAGGAGAGGAGGAGGAGGAGGTTGAAGGAGGAGGAGGAGGAGGAGGAGGACAAGCCCAAACCAACAAGTCTCCAAGAGCTACACTTTCCTCCCTTTTTTTCTATCCATATATTTGTACAAGACAACCCCATTTATATATGAGGATTTTTTTTGGGGGAGGGGGAATTCTCTACAAATATTTTTCTCTCACACCTTTTCTCCTTCCTTTAGGCTCCAGTACAGGGTGCTCCGGGGGTTTATTTGTTTTTTAGTAACAACGAAAACGACATTTATTGCTCGTCCTGTTTGATTGATTTTCATATTTTTCATTATTCCATTCGGAGTCTGGGAAAAATTGCAAATTTCCGTTCTCCTTAATTACACCTATTTTTAATATCTTTTAGGATACTAAAATGGATGGTTATTTTTCGATTAAAAACGTAATTTTATCTGCTTAAACAAACCAATTATTTAGAAGATTCATTATCGGTGGATTTTATTGCTGAATTGGCAATGAAATTCAGTTCAAAATGGGATTTTTCGTTTATTTCATTCATGAAAATGGAACGGAAAAATCGTTTTCTGGGACCATTTTTTCCTTATGGAACACCCTGTATACATTTGGCTATAGAAAGAAATGGGAGAGGGCCAGCAAAAAGAATTATGGGGAGGATGATAGAAAAATTGGACAATTTGTTCTCCAATGTAAGCAAAACACACACACTTTCCCAATTCAATCAGACCCATAAATCATGGCCCAAGTAATTCAATCATCAATCAAATCTACAGTAATCACACACAAAAGGCTTTATCAAGGGTAAAACGCCTCAATAAGCATCCACTCGGACTCCGTTTGGGAATAAACCGCTATGGAGCAGTGCTTTGAATAGGTGTAAATGTATACAGTACCAAATGTAGACAGGATATACAAATGTACATATGTACATATACATACACATGATTATATTCCCTTTTAAATCATATTGAGAATGTTTTTAGGGCATCATGAAACGGTACATAATAACAAGACAAAAAAGGGTTTCGTGTAACCAAAGAAAACATATCCGTTTTCTCTGATTATTTTACCCTCAGAATTTGTATCTAACACCCAATAAATTCCCATTTAACCCTTAAAAAAAAACCCTGCATGGACAGATGGAGAGCTTCAATTGTTGGCACGTCTTAATCGTCCGAGGTGTGTACAAAATAATCCTTTTGTGAGAAGGATTTCTCCCTGGAGAATTCTTCCATGGCACAGAATTATTCCAAGAACGCCCTTATTCCTTATACATATAAATAGATAAGTACATATGTATATAAAGATGTAAATTCTCCAGATACCGCCCATATAAGGTGTTTTCTCCCTTTATCTTTGGTCAAAACTGGGGATAATCAGCTCAAATGCGAGTCAATTAATACGATTTAGAAGGGATCGGAATACATCAGATTCTTCCTGCATTATTTTCATGTTGACGTACATAGGTACATTTATATGGATGCATACGAATGTACATATGTACAAATGCCTGTTGGAAATTAGGTACATGAAAATTCATAGGAAATACGTGCGTCATCCTTGATGGAAATGCCATTAAAAGGGTTACGGAAATATTATGTCTTGCACAATTGTCTTGACACACGCATTAAAGGCATTAATATAAAGACTTTAGAGACATGTCTACCTTCCGACGGGTGCTCCGGCACCCGATCAACAATTATTGGGGTGGAGGAAGAATAGGTGGAGTATATGAGGAGAGACAGAGAGAGAGATTGAAATAGCTGTATGTAAGTAAAAAAAAATACATTTTTTACGAAAACAAATGAAGGGAGAAAATGTTTCTGGAGAGAGAGAGAGCGAGAGAGAGAGAGAGCTTTGGGAAAAAGAGCATTTGCCAAGGAGATGGACTTTGAGCGGAAGATGAAAAGGAGAATCTTCCCGAGGTGTTTATGTCTGCACTCTTCAAATTGACTTTAATGGTTAAACGAGCTTGATGGATGGACGGGGAGCTTCTGAAAGACGGCGACTGCGAGAGAGAGAGAGAGAGAGAGAGAGAGAGAGAGAGTGAGAGGAAAAGAAAGAAGGAGGGAGAGAAGGAGCGCAAGGGAACAAGAAAAATTGCAACTGAGAGAGTGAAAAAAGGAGAGAGAAAATATACAAGAAAATAAAAAGAATGCTCGCGCAGGTGGGACAAATAAACGGGAAAATAGAAAGGGACAGCGAGTGTGCCAGAGCAAAATAGAGGGAAAGAGAGAAGTAAAGGAGCATAGAAGGAAGAGCTACAGGGAGCGCGCGAAACTGAAGAAAAATGGAAGGAACGGGAGAGTCAAGGAAAAATATAAGAAAAACAGAGCACAAAGGGTTAAGAGTCAGAGATAAATTGAGGAAAAATAGACGGAAAGGGTTGAGATCCAAAAACTAGAAGGGAAATAAAGGAAAGGGATAAAAGCCAGGAAAAAATAGAAGAGAAATAACGGGAAATGACTGAACGCCAATAAGAAATAGAAGAAAAATAGAGGCAGAAAGAGGGCAGGGAAGAACAGCAAAATAATTATGGGAAAACGAGTAGCAGAAAAAGATAAGGAAATAAATGAATGGAAAAAGAGCAGAGAAAACTAAAGGAGACATGTAAGCAGGAGAAAAGTGCGATAGGAGAAAATAAAGGATATATAAAGAGAGAGAAAGCGCCAGCAAAAAATAGAGGGACATCCAAGGAAAAATAGCGCCGGAGAAAAATAGAAAAAATGTAGAGAAACCGCACCATAGAATAAAGTAGAGAGAAAAAAGTAGAGAGAAAAGTAGAGGAAAAAACGAGAGAGAAAAGTAGACAGAAAAGTATACAGAAAAGAGAGCGAGAGAGAAAAGTAGAAAAAGAGAGAGAGAGAAAAGTAGACAGAAAAGAGAGAGAGAGAAAAGTAGACAGAAAATTATACCGAAAAGAGAGCGAGAGAGAAAAGTAGAGGAAAAATAGAAAGAGAAAAGTAGACAGAAAAGAGAGAGAGAGAAAAGTAGACAGAAAAGTATACCGAAAAGAGAGCGAGAGAGAAAAGTAGAGGAAAAATAGAGAGAGAAAAGTAGACAGAAAAGAGAGAGAGAGAAAAGTAGACAGAAAAGTATACCGAAAAGAGAGCGAGAGAGAAAAGTAGAGGAAAAATAGAGAGAGAAAAGTAGACAGAAAAGAGAGAGAAAAGTAGAGAGAAAATGGAGAAAAAGGGTAGAGAGAAAGGAGAAGGGGAGAAAGGAGAGATAGGAGGAAGAATGATGGGAAAATTGAGTTTTTAAAAGATCAATAATCGAGTCCATTATGTGGTTAATTGAGACCTGTCTCATTTATCACGCTTTTCATCTCTTCTGGGAGCTCACAAGACAAGTAGTGAGTATGAAGTTGTAACTTTTTAAGTGGTTGCATGCGACTACCACTGTCCAAAGGAAGAGAGGAAAAAATAGAGGAGAGGCGTCAAAAATGGTGCTGCGCATCTTCTTCTCCTCGACTCTTGTACACTCTTCCACACTCCCCCAAAAAAAATTATACTCTGACCATCCCGTAATATTTAAGCTGCCATGAAACCACCGTATAACCTCTTATTTCCCTTCCTTCCTTTTTTCCCATATTTTTACCTTCAACAACATACTCGATAGGGAATATAGCCCGTTGCAAAGAGCTTTTAGTCCTAAAGGGCTCTACTGAAAGGAAAAAAAAGAGAGGGGCATAGCTAAAAGTCACTGGCCATCTTACATAATGGAGGATGTAGGTATTTCTTCATGTGTATCATATGTATATACATATGTAGGTACATATGTACACTCATGGAATGTAATAGGAGGAATGTTCAACAAGGAAAGTGTGTGGCAAGGAGCGTCTTCTCTGGTGGCTGCCATTCTTCTGACTGCTCAGGTCATGTTTTTGTGTAAGGGAAAAAATTATCTACATCTCTCTCTTTTCTGTCTCGCTCTTTCTGTCTCGCTCTTTCAGTCTCGCTCTTTCTGTCTCGCTCTTTCTGTCTCGCTCTTTCTGTCTCGCTCTCAATCTTTTCATTTACGCCTTGGACATGATGTGAACAGAAGTTATGGTAAGTAAAAGTATGAATCATAAAAGGTTTTTTTTTTGGCTCCATCGTCGTCTTCTTCTTCACCTCCAAAGGAACCAATTTGTGAGCTCTTTAATTATGCCTCATGTGGAATAGGAGAGTACATTGGTGCGGGGATTTAATCTATTGGAGATTAACTGAAGCTGACTTTTTGAGCGAGTGATGTATAATTGTGTGGAATTTATTGGATGTGTGTAAATACATATGAGTGCCTCCCAGCACTTTGGCTGCTCCCTTGGGTACAAAATCTTCTCGGCCTCCCTCTGTCACTTCAGATGTAGTGTGTCCAATCTTGTTTGTTCGAGAAAAGAGAGAGAGAGAGCGAGAGGGAGCGAGAGAGAGGATACAAAAGGGAGGAAAGAAAGAGCAAAATCTGGAGAGAAGACAGGAAAATCAAGAGAGAGAGAGTGAAATGAAAAAATATAGAGGGAGAAATGAGCCAAAGATGGACAAAATACAGAGAACTGAGAAGAAAAATGGAACAATAAAGAGAGAAAAACGAGCCAAAGAAGGAGAGAATACAAACAACTGAGAAGGAAAGGGTAAAAACGGAAATATAAAAAAAAGGGAGGAATATAGGCAAGCCAAGGGAAAATACAGAAAAAAGAGATAAACAGAGATACAAAAGGAGAGGAATTAGACCTTTGGTTAAATTATATAAGGCAGAACCATGAGAAAAAATGGAAACGGAAATGCAATAAAATATACAAAATAAGCAAAAATTCGAGGAAATACAGAAATATGAGCAACATTCAGGGAAACCGAAACATGCAAAGAGAAAAAACGTAAGAAATGCATAGACGAGAAACTGAGACAACGACAAAGAAGAGGCAAACGCAAAGACAAACGCAAAGACGGAAACCAAAAGGAATGCAAAGAATGGCAATATACAAGAGAGAAACCAAGAGAAAATCACAGGGAGGCAATATAAATACAGAGAAGAGAGATAAATACAAAAAGAAACAATTTACGAGAGAAAACCCAAGAGAAACGCAACGAGAGACAATTTAAGAAAGAGAAAACCCAAGAGAAATGCAACGAGAGACAATTTAAGAAAGCGAAAACCGGAGACAAATGCAAGGAGAGGCAATTTAAGAGAGAGAAATCCAAGAAGAAAATTTAAGAGAGAGAAACCGAAAGAAATGCAGGAAGAGACAATCAAAGAGAGACAGAAACCGAGAGAAATACAATGAGACAATTAATGAGAGAGAAAGAGAAATTCAATGAGACTTTTGAAATAAACAGAGAGAGAAAAATGCGAAGAAACTGAAACTTTGACAAAGTCAAAGAGAGAAAAAACGAGACAAATGCAAAGTGAGAGAGAGAGAAACCGACAGCAATTCAAGGATAGACAACTGAAGTAGAGATATGAGAGAGAGAACTGCAAGAAGAGATAAATGGAGAGAGGAGAGAGAGAAAGAAAAACGACAGAAAAACAAGACAGGCAGCCCAGAATCACCTATTGAACATCGGCGAAGAGGGCAAAAAACAAGGAAAAGTGCGAATAAAGAGCGAGATAAATAAAAAAAAAAAAGGATGAGAAAAAAATGGAGAGATTAAAGAAGAACGTTGATTGAATTTCAAAGTCATTTGGACTGTTAATGCACAAAAACAGGGAGCTGCTACCACGAGCACTTTAAAAGCCCGACGGCTCCAAATCTTCCCCTCCAATCTCTAGCACATAGCACAGTAGTAGTCCGTCCCATCCAAAAGCTAACGTCTCGCACGTTATAAACAATAATCGAGTACAAATTAAAAACTTGAGTCAACCTCCATTTTTTCTGTTCTTTCACAAACTATTAACAGATTTAAATCAGTCCATCTCTCTCCCCCTTTTTTTCAACTATTCTCGACCAAACACAATAAAATAGTAATCAGTAGCACCAGTCTTTAAAGACAAAAGGATGTGAATGGGAGAGAGAGAGCACCCTTTTATAATCCCATTATTATAGACATTTTTATCTCTCCCCTTCAAATTATTATTTATACGTGAGTCCATGCACACAGTCTTATCAGTTAATGTATCTTTAATTGTGGGGAATTTCATGTTGTCCATCGCATTATTGTCTTACGGACGGATTTATTTGTAACAGCTCTCTCTCTCTCTCTCTCTCTCTCTCTCTCTCTCTCTTCCTCTCTTTTTGTATTTTCTTCTTTTCACCTTTTCCTTTTTCCAACAATGCCTCTGTTTTTATTAGCCATTCACTCTCTTCCGTCCATTTTCCTCTAGCTCTATATTACCCCTGTTTCTCTCTCCATTATTTTTCGCTCTCTCTCGCTTTTTCTCTTTCTCTTTCTCTGTCTCACTCTTTCTCCTGTCTCTCTCTCTCCTTTGTTCTCTCTGTCTTTTTGGCTATATAACATTTCCCATTCTCTCTCTTTCTCTCTTTCGCTCTCACTTTCTTTCTCTTTATTTTGCTCTCTCTCCTGCTCTCTCTTTTTTTATCTTTATCTTGCTTTCTCTCTCTTGCTCTCTCTTTTTTTATCTTTATTTTGTTCTCTCTCTCTTTATTTTGATCTATTTTTGCTCTCTCTTTCTCTCTCTCTTTATTTTGATCTCTCTTTTGCTCTCACTCTCTCTTTATTTTGCTCTCTCTTTATTTTGCTCTCTCTTTATTTTCCTTTCTTTATTTTGCTCTCTCTTTATTTTCCTTTCTTTATTTTGCTCTCT
>JAQGBT010002274.1:0-25100 GCA_034698585.1 Disparrhopalites patrizii
GTAAATTGCAATGAAAAGTAATTTATAATTGTAATCAACTAAGAATAATATATCCAACTAATAATAATAATGGAAGTGATTCACTGAAAAATTTATGCTTATTAGCTCAAAAAATTTGCTATTTGAAAATAATTTCTTAATCTTTTAAAAGCACTGATGTTATCAAACTTTTCGACTTGTGCTCACGAAAGTATTTTTTTGAAAAACTCACAACAAATTTTTCTCATTCATTAATAGTGAAATTTTCACAAAATTAAACCACGATTTGGCTAAATGGTATTGAAAACTACGGTTACTGTTTGCGCATAATTTTTGAAACCTTGTGAGAAAAAGTATTGTGGCAATAGAAAACGCTTAACGTATTCAAACTTCAGAATCTATAAAAAATAAATAATTCTTGGTTACTCAAAATGCTGGTTTTTAATGGTGGGAGAATGGGCTAATGGTGACCCGAAAAGTCCAAAATGGTGATACAGTTGACCAAAAATCCCCGCTTGCACACCGCTGACAAGTGAATTACATTACATGCAGTCTAACAAATTTACTGTTAAATAAAATTTGCAGTGGTATTCTACGATTTGGACTCTAGTAAAGTGATTTACGAGGAAGCGGAGAAATGGGTGAAGTCTCACGCAGCCAATACAGGACAGGTGACCGTGGGGACATCTCACTTAATCTACTCAAACCCGGAAACGACGGAAGCCACCAAACTAATTGAAGAACGTACGTCAAAATTTCTTTCTTTGGAACTTTGAATACCACAAACTAATAGTTGTTTATCTGTATTAGAAATTAATTTAGAAGAGCAACGCTTATTTTGTACTTACAAATTTATGCTCCTTCTCATTCTTTCAGTGTGTGGCAAGATTGACGTGGCCATGAATGGGGACGGGAAACCTGATTTCGCCCTGGATTTCACGAGACAGGGAATTCCTTCTGAGGCAGTCAAGGTGATTCTCAAGTCCATGAAAATACCCACAATTGCTGGAACGTTTGGTCAGGAAGGAGACATTCGGTAAGTCACCGGTAGTTTCAGCTTAATATACTGGAATAAATAAACATTACATTAATGTATTTTTTTGGTTCATACTTGTATGTGACACAGGGAATGGAGAGAACTCTCTGATGCACAAAAAGGCTACCTGATTCAGGTGTCTCCCCCTGCGGATGTCCTCATTCAGTCAGTTCGGTCAGTTGTGGACATTCAAAACATGACAAGTGCGGTGGTGTTATTCGATCCTGCCCAATATGGTAAAGTTGTTTTGTGCATACACATCATTGAAACTACAATTAGTATAGTATGCTGTATGTACTAATATTTATTAGTCTCAGATTAAACATTCTTTCTCTGTGACTTTAGCCGTATAGTATATGGCTGTTTAGAGCAAAAAAAAAGTAGAGCTTCGGAACAAAATTTATGTGTTGAGGCTAATATAGATTCAAAATGATTAATTGGGACGTTAGAAATGTACCACAAATACAAGTCCTTGCTGCAAAACATGCCCACCCGTCACTTGCTGACCAAAGTGGAGAGGGATGTAGAGAAGCTTCGGAAGCAAATCGACAGGCTGGTTCACGTAGATATCGTAAACTTCTTCATCGCAGCCAGTACTTCAGAAATATCGGCAGTTCTAGCAGAAGCCTCGGATCCAAACGCCCGGGATGGTCCTTATTTCAGTGATGAATACGCGTGGTATTCCATGTCGATGGTGAGTTGTAGTTTGAAATTCATACAAAGAAGTCCAAAATGGGGTGCTTTTACTTGCGAACTGACCTGGAATTGACTAAAAATTGACTTCTGGTTTAATAGGAACCCGGACAGGTGGATTGCAACGGATGTAGGATGCCTGTGACGGTGGTGCACTTAAGTCCGAAAATTGACCTGGACCAAGGAAAAGAGCGGCGGGAGGATTTCGCCAACAATCCAAACATCAAAGCGGATTCTCTGACCCAAATCTTTTACTTTGACTTGACCATTGACGCGATCATAGCTATTGGGTAATTAAATTTTTTGTGAACATCTTTGTAGAAATACTAACCCAAAAGCATGTGAATCTCACATGTATTGTACTACAACTTACAAAAAAGACTCCTTTATGGCTATTTGTAACAGAAAATCGAAACAAGAAGGGAAAAAGCTCTCACTGGACTCTCCACTCAAATGTGCGGATTACAAGGTTGAGACCGCCAAGCAGGCTGGTGAATTGGATCTGAATCTGTACGACGCTCTCAAAAATGCCTCACAAGGAAATATGATGAAATTTTACTTCGAAGATCGTGAAAATGGAAAGAATTACCCGGAATTTGACATGGAAATTGAGCGCCTCACCTTCGATGCAAAACAGAATAATCCCAAGAAAAGGGAAATTGTGGGAGTTTGGAAATCTGGATTTAAGGAAAAGGAGGCTATTGCCTTCAAAGATGGAAAGGACTTGGTTGATCATTTGGCACACACAGTGTTTCGCATTGTAACGGTGGTTGTAAGTTTATATCTTATAGCAGTTTTAGGGAAAAAATAGTCCTCTGTTGGCCAAAGGCTCAGTCATAATAATTTTCCTATCGATGAATTTAGCAACCCCCCTTCGTCTACTGGAAGGACGGGTGTGTGAAGAATGAATCTGACAAATACCACCACTGCTTCGAGGGATATTGTGTTGATTTGCTGGAGTATATTCGAAACGATCTAAAATTCAACTTCACCATCCGGAATGTGTCCGAATATGGCTACATGAAAGAGGAATTTCCGCACGAATGGACGGGAATGGTCCGGGAACTCAAAGATCGAGTGAGTTTACAATGCTGAAAACCTGGTCTAAACTTTTTCATCGCTATAGTTTCGGTTTGGATTTTGATAAAATTTTGGGTCATCCTCATATCAAATACCTGTAACTTTTTTTAGCAAGCGGATATTGCATTGGGCGCCATGTCTGTGATGGCGGAGCGAGAAAGCGTGGTGGATTTCACCGTTCCATACTACGACTTGGTTGGCATATCCATCCTCATGCGAAAGCCCAGAGCAACCACCTCACTATTCAAATTCTTGACGGTGTTAGAAAATGATGTGTGGATGTGTATATTAGGAGCGTACTTTTTCACGAGGTTTGTTTCCACTGGAATATTTACCTACATTATGCTGCAGGAACTACATTACTAATTTCAGTGTGTAATAAAATATTTTCTGTTATTACTAGTGTACTCATGTGGATCTTCGACCGTTGGAGCCCGTACAGCTACCAAAACAATCGAGAGAAGTATGAGGACGATGAGGAGAAACGGGAATTCAATCTCAAAGAGTGTCTGTGGTTCTGCATGACATCGTTAACCCCTCAGGTTAGTTGCGTCCATTGTCAGAATACATAAAAGTCATGTTTTGAAACAGATTCTGGGAGCATATCCGGTCCTGGCATAAATAAAATTGTAGTAATGTGGCACTAGCATATGAGCCTACTTCAGTTAAATCTGGTTTTCCCATTATTTTAATTTTTTGCTAGGTTTTAAATTACTGCTTTGCTCGTGGCCATATTTTGCTAGGTCATGAAATGTTTTAAAATCTCTGGAAAGTAATTCAATTAAAAAATATGCTCATATAGGGAGGTGGTGAAGCTCCGAAAAACTTGTCCGGACGACTTGTGGCAGCAACATGGTGGTTATTTGGCTTTATTATCATTGCCTCATACACTGCGAACTTGGCCGCCTTCCTGACAGTATCCCGATTGGATGCACCCATTGAATCTTTGGATGATCTGAGCAAGCAATACAAAATCCAATACGCTCCTCAAGTGAAAAGTTCCGCTTGGATTTATTTTGATCGTATGGCACATATCGAACATCGGTTTTACGAGTAAGGGACTCTCTAATAACGCCAATTATTTTTATTTTTACATATGTACATGTGTACGATTCTTTCACCTGACCTTGCATGTTTCTTTTGTTGTGTGCTTCAGGATTTGGAAGGACATGAGTTTGAATGATAGCATGAGCGATTATGAGCGATCTCAACTGGCTGTGTGGGACTACCCTGTGAGTGACAAGTTCACAAAGATGTGGCAGGCGATGCAGGAAAATGAACCACCAAAAACTTTCGAAGAAGCTATTGCAAGAGTT
Source organism: Disparrhopalites patrizii (assembly GCA_034698585.1). NCBI lineage: Eukaryota > Metazoa > Arthropoda > Collembola > Symphypleona > Sminthuridae > Disparrhopalites > Disparrhopalites patrizii. Next base: position 4,105 of record JAQGBT010002274.1, read on the forward strand.
CGAGGAGATGAAAACAAAGAGGATGGTTTCGCTTTCTTGGGTAAGTTTTTTTCTACAATGCAAGTACACACTGGCACAAAATCACGAAAATAACATTAATATACATATATTATACATTACAAATTATTATGGCATTGCATTGTCACGGAGAACAGGTGAGGCAACAGACGTGAAATACCAGGAAACAGTGAGTTGTGAATTAAAATCGGTTGGTGAGGAATTTTCTCGCAAACCGTATGCCATTGCTGTCCAGAAAGGATCCCCTTTGAAAGAATCATTTTCCCACATGTAAGGCCAAACGTTGTCAAAAACGTTCCACCTCTTTGATGTTGTGGCTAAAAAAACATGTAATAGTACTAAAATACTCTGCCCAACATGGTTCAGAGGGACTTTGATCTTTATTGTTTCCCTTGTATAAATTAATGTGTGTGTAGATTATACAACACACCTGTTGACGGTGTTTTGAAACCGCCCAGTTTTTATGACATGAGGCTGGGAACTTATTCTTAGACTGATTTACACTGTTTATATTTGTTGTGAGAACTGCTCCAAAAATGTAAATTAGTTATGTTTGTAATTGTTTGTTGTACAAAAAAACCCAGATGATATTAAAGGTACAGTTAACTCATGCAGGGGACGCTACTGATATACGGTACGAAGCCCTTGTAAGTTGCGATGTCCAAATGGTGGGAGAAGAGTTCTCCCGGAAACCGTACGCTTTAGCTGTTCAACAAGGTTCACCTCTTAAAGATCAATTAAACGATGCGTAAGGACTCATCGTCAATATATATGTACGCTAACATGCGTGCACAAGCTGTAGGCTTCCCATTATTGGGTCAAAAGCACAGCTATGCTTTTGTGTCACTATTTAAATGTGCGTTATTGACTTTAAGTATAGAAATGTAGCTATGCTTACATACAGGTACCAGATACCATCGCAAATTCTAGCGTGGTTTTGTGTTTGTTGCAATATTGCATGGCATGGACGCATTATATAAGCAAATTCCTTATATTTATATGTAATTGGAGTAGCCAGTTGTTTTACTGCTTTCTTCGTAATGAATGGATTAATACAGGGACAAATTTGATGGTTGGTTGCTATTGTGAAATCAGGATCCTGAAGCTTTTGAACCAGCGTCAGCTCGAGCAGCTCAAGGAGCAGTGGTGGAACGAGAACAAATACAAGGCCCAGGATTGCCCCAAGGATGACAACCAGTCAGACGGAATCAGCATCCACAATATTGGTAAAAACATTATTAATAACATTCCCGTCCTATTTAAAAAATTTACAAGTTTAATTTTTTTTTTTACTTCCCTCTAATATCATGAATACAATTCTGATATGCAATTTTTGGGGTTTCTCTAGGCGGTGTATTCATTGTAATTTTCGTGGGCATTATCATGGCTTGCTTCACTCTGGTGTTTGAATACTGGTGGTACCGCAAGCGCAACATTGCGGAGGAAATGGCTGAAATGGCTCTGCCAGCTCCTAAAGAGTACGGCACTGGAAGTTTTAGTGCCGAGAAAACAGACTACAACACGCAGTACAACAAGTAAGAGAAGAAGTAAATGATATTATTCCAATTTTTTTTTTTTCAAATCTTGTTTTTAATTTGCTTTTTGATGCAAGAAAAGAAATATTGTAAGTTATGCGTGATTATTTTATGCACTTGATTTTTTTCTTTGCACTTTCAGGCCAGGGCGTACGGATTTGCCCACCATCGAAAATTCGTGGTAGCTTGGATGACCTGAACTTCCAACTCCACATTACTTTGTGTCTGAGAGGAAATATACATATGTATACATTGTATGCTTTTCACTGCAAATTGTCAATGTGGTAGTTGAATTGAGATAGTTGCCTATATTAACTAGGAGAACCAATAGTGACCTGGAAACAGATTCCTGGCTAAAATAATTAAGGATTATGCACCGTTAAGGAACAATTAAATGTAAGCAAAGAAATATCTACATCTACACCCATGAGAAAGTATTGAATTAGAATTTCATGTTATATGTATGCATAATACGCTATCAAGTGATTAGAAAGTAAGTACCTGCAGGTATTTATAAATAATACTATTAATAAAAATTATAATAATATTGAATATTAATGTATTTAATTATTAGACGCTGTAGAATCTATACATAACACATGTATAAAAATGAAGAAATGAGGATAAATAAAAGCTTTAATTCCGAACCCAAACTTTGAGAATTGTCCGTACCGGACTGCAATAATTTATATTTAAAGCTCTGAAGATTCATTTTGACGTTCGAAGAAAAACCTGCATTGAAACTACAACTTGAAGCCATGACTTTAATATCGTGCACAGTTTTTAAAATTTGACAATCAAATTAATTAGCCCATCCTAATAAAAATCAGTTCCTACGATAATGGTTCCCAACAATTTTGGAGTACCTCTTACAGGTGCAGGAATTAACTGAACCAGTGGGGACGTTTCGGCCTCAAAGAAGTATACTTCCTTCGTGAAGTTTGTATTCATCTATCATGTTTTGAATACTATCTTCAGCCTCTTTGAATTCCATGGGATCCAATCCTTCACCGATGTACCAGTGTTGGAAAGCCTTTTTTCGGCGTATGCAACGGTAGTCATTCAATAATTTCCACCACATCCAAACAATGCAAGTATTATTACCTATAATGCATATTTTGATAAAAGGACAAATTATACCACAGTTGCAACTTTAACCATCCGTTACGGTAATTCATAGATTTTAAAAATTCCGACCAATCACTAAAAATCTGCTGTGAAACTTCATGACTGCTGCCGCCGTGAAAACGATCTCTGCGCTAAATTTCACGGCCATTCCAGTGGTGAAATTTCCCCGCCGTTTTCTGAGAGCTTGTTAGTGCATATCAGAAATATGTATGTATTACCAATAAATGCAGCACTCAATTTTTCTCCTTTGGGTGGGAAATCGCAAAATGCTAATTTCGTGTTACAAGGTATCCATTCGGCAAAGTTACTGGAAGACTTATGTTGCATGGCATACATAAATTCTTCCGCTTGGTAAGTGGAAAGTAAACCCCGGAATATGGCCGCACAAGTGATGTATTTGCCTTGGTTCGGATTACAAGTTGTGAACATTGAGCTGGGGTTGAACATCTGTAAAAAAAATTAAAGGAATACTTTTGCACGAATTTAGCTGAAATTAATTGTAACAATGGGCAATCGATATCATTGAGTAATTTTACTACTTGAATTGAAGCAATAAATTGTGTAAAATAAATAATGCAATGGCCGAAGTTCACCTGCAAAACTAAATCAGGAACACTGATTGTTCGGTAGCCTTGGACACCCCTTGATGTCAGGGGAACGATTCCCGGAATAAAATAATGAAGCCTCGGGAACGGTACCAAGCTTACAGCAAGCTTCCGTAAATCTGCATTTAATTGACCGGGAAACCGGAAGGCCGCGGTGATCCCACACATTGCTTTCTGTAAAAAAAAAATTGAAAAAGTCTGCTTTGCTTTAGTTTGAAATACAAATTACCTATACATACACATGATATAATGTAGTGTAGACACTAGCGAAACAAAATAATATTAATGTTTGCTATTATCAACCAAATTAATAAACGTATGCCAATTCATGTGTGCTTACCGCTACTAAATTGTTAACGTCACGTAGCAAAGGATTGGACATTTTTAAAACGTTGCCACAAATATTGTATAAGGCTGAATTCTCGACGCAGAACGAGAAATCCGTTGTTTCCATCAAGTGTTTTGTGGCCAGAAGAGCATTTAAAGGCTCGACAACAATGTCACTTACCTAATAATTATTTATCTATTTTGTAGCTTCTGTGCATACATTGCCTACATACATGTTATGCTGGTATCAAACTTACTATAATATTAATAATACAGATAATGATTTCTAAAATCAAGGTGTATTTAAGAAAAATGTTGGGCAGTGCTTTACTGTCTTTGAGGGCATAACAGTCCAAGAACAAAGCACTCGATCAGGATATTCTTGCCTGAGATTGTCCAGCAACAACGATCCCAGGCCGGATCCTGTGCCACCACCAACGCCATGCAGTACTTGAAATCCCTGACAAATTATAAAATCCAATTAATTATACATATGATGGAACATGGAATTGGAACTTGGAATCATGGAACTACACACAACCAGGTATATTGAGTACATACTAAATCGTAATACATACATTTATTTAATATAATATTAATAACAACATTAATAACAACATTGGGAAGAAGTTCTTGCCGTACAATTCAATATTACATATACATTAAGTATGACACATTATGGTCCAAAAGCTTTACTCAATCATAGAAAATATAAGAATATATGATCTATATACATACCTGAAGGCAATCACAAAGCTCAACTTCCCTGCGGATTGCTTCCAGAGTATCCTCCAACAAGTCGGCACCCTCAGTGAAGTATCCCTTAGCAAAGTTGTTTCCTTGATTTCAGCAAAAAAAACTATGCTGTTATAAACTCTTCGTCTCAAACAGGGTCAAGCATTGAAATTACATAGATTCGTTTTAATTACTTGCCGGATCCGTAAGTTCCAAAAATAAAATTATCTGGTCTAAATGACCGACCCCAGGTGTCTCCTCGTACTCTTTCAAGTGTTCCGGGTTCAGTATCAATTAGGATTGATCTTGGTACAAATATGCCGTCTATATTATACAAAACAAAAAAACTACTGTAAAAATGAAAATGGTGTTTTTTACTTTTTACTATACATGAACGTTTTTCATTATTTTACACGTATAACTAGCTTGAAGACTTGTAATAAATTCGCAGTTATAATTAAACATTGCTTAGTTCTTAACAAACCAGTAGATTCCTGGAAGTATGTGTCAATCCTTTGTAGCTGCCAAGGATTGTCGCCGCAATAGCGTCCCGCAGCATTAATTCCATGGTCTTCGGAAATAAACTCATTAAACTGCAAGATTACATTTAACATTATTTTGAAGAACTTGTAATCGGTCCCTTACAATTATATTCCCAATCATTGACGGAGGATACTTTCCGGATGGATCATGTATGTGCCATATGTACTGACATCAGAGGATATGGGTGGGGAGATTTTAGAACTGATGAAACATGACACTCTAAAGCAACTAGTATGACTTCTCTTCTCAAATCTGTTTCAAATTTTGGAGAATTGGAGTTTTCTCCCCACCCGAATTCTCCGCAGTCGGATTTGGACATGCATACTTTTCCTTTGAGATCCCCTCGGAAATTTTGAGGCTGTATACTTATTCTAATAAAGAAATAACAATATTTTTAAAATCAAAAGTGAACCACATCACAAGCCAGCAATTGCCAAAACGAAGTCTCTCTCTTACGCAACCACCGATGGAATTTCCAGCTTTGCCTACACATAATGAAATAATTTCCCTCATGATTTGTTGCTGGGATGACTTTATTACTGGAAAATTTGCTATTTGCTGGATTCTGATTTTCTTTATGCCCTGATGGCCCAGTAGTGATGGCAGATGGCACGATCTTAAATGAACATAGCGTCTTGTAAATTTTGGAAAGGACTCCGAGCTCCGTTTACATTATTTTTGGTAATGGTCGTCGTCAAAGACATCTCTGTCAAACAGATTATTGCTATCTGCTATGGAAATTTGTCATATTTATTCATTCTTTTTTACCTTATTTTACAAAAATGCGGATGAAGAATAACGAAATGATCAATAATAATGAAAATAAATTAATAATATACGACAATACCAAATACGACCAAAAAAAACAATCATATTTTCAGTGGTTATTAGGTTGAAGTTTAGCTCACAGTTGCAACTTTAACTTCACGTTCAAAACGTTCATTCTCAGCATTTTAAAATTCCGGCCAATCAATCACTCCAATTCATTCACAGTTATTATAGTTATTCTTATTATAGTATGTTAGTAATAAGTAATAACGATCTCGTTCAATCACGTTCACTGTCAACGTAAACGCGTAGCAATTCAAATGAATTCATTCACCGCTAATGCAGTGAAAGTTCACGGTCGCTCCTGCTTCATGGTCGGTTTTTTACAGAGTTACGAAATACCGTTATAACTTGGTCAATTCGGGTCGGAGCCGAATCGAATTTTGTTGACTGGTACCGCAATAAAATTATGCACCAAATGATAGTTTTAGCTTAGCTTAGTTATTTTTTTATTTTAATCCATTCAATTCTGTCAAGATGCATTTCCCAGATCAATTTCAATTGATTCAGTAACAGGGCACGATGAGACGTGAGAAGCTTTACTCAAAATGGCTGCGAATTTTAAGTGAAGGAAAGCATTGAATGATAGCATGGTTGTAACTCTGGCTTAGTTTGTTATTTCTGCCTCTACTCTGACATTATTGGTTTTATTCCGATTTTCCGATTCTGAATTTCTGACACTGACAATATTATTGAGATCCGAAATATCTTGAGAATTTTTCAAACTGCAACCGTCGCGTCGCGTCCGTCCTGTCTCATGTCCGTCCGGGTGTCCAACCGGGAACCGGTAAAGGTAACAGTAGACGGACACTTGACACTTCTACCTGTTCTATGTACTATGTACTTTCAAACCAAAGCAAAGCAGACTTTTGTCAATTTTTTTTTTTACAGAAAGCAACGTGTGGCATCTACATCTACGGTGCTTCAACGTTTCAAGTTGCAAAATGAATCAATGATATCGATTGCCCATTGTTGTTAATCCAATTAATTTCAGCTAAATTCGTGTAAAAGTATTCCTTTAATTTTTTTTACAGATGTTCAACCCCAACTCAATGTTTACAACTCGTAATCTTGTATTGAAGTTAATTTTAATTATTTAATTTTTTTTTAGAAATTAAATTAAATTGTAATCTTGTAAAAATTTTTAAAAAATTGTAACTTCTGGAGGGCGTTTTGAGTCTGACATCTGGTTGTGGTTTTGAGTTTCTGAGTGTGCTGAGTTGCTGAGGCCGATGGTAATTTAAAGTAAAGTGTAAGAGGTGTAGTTGTAACGTGTAATTAGCAGTGATAATTCTTTGTTCTCAGCATGTGCTTGAAACTGGAACAATTTATCATCTACTGGGTATGGAATACAGGTGGAACCCTGTGTATTGAGTGTGTATTATTAAAATGTATATTACATGCATTACACATTATGATTTAGTAGTAGTATGTATATAGTAACTTCAATTAAAAAAAGCTGTGTTACCTTTAACCTGAAAGTTTTTGTACATTCGCTTCAAGAAGTAGCCAACTATCCAAAAAAGCATTCTTTTATCACACCATATTGAATTCCCGCTTTCTCACTTTCCCCTGAATTCATCGATGTAATGGCTGTCCAGAATACTATCCAACTAGCCAACTATCCACACAAAATGTAATCCCCATCTCAATCTCAAGATATTGGATAACTACTTTCCTTTGATGAATAACAAAAGTGATAACGTGTGAAACATTTCATTAATCATTCGTTCCGTCAAAAGCTATAGCTATAGCTTCGATAAAAATATTCTAACGAGCCAATCATGCAAATAATATGGACACTGAAAACAAATACAAGGAAAATGTTGACCATCCACCCGGAACCCACCACCAGGTGGGTGCGACCACCAACGTCAAAGGGAAAACAAATACCACAAAAACACCGGAGGGTAGCTTAAAAAAGCATGGGAAAGAAAAACTAGGTGGCAAAAGTGACGAAAGTGGACACTCTGCGGAATCCAACAAGAAACAACACCACAGCCAGAGCAATGAAAGTGTGTCTGGTAAAGGGGGAAAATCTGGCACCAATACACATAAGCCTCTACGTCCACCGCACGATCCTACTCAAAAACCAAACGCAGCTGGTCCAGAGATTTCCGGAAAGAAAGGAAATGTAACGGTATGATTACCTTTTATTATCTCAACCATAAAACTATTATATGTTATCCTGTCTACTCAGTATGAAGCAAAACGACCGGTGATTTATGATGTACTTCCGGAAAAGCATCGCATGTAGAAACCGCCTAGAATTCACGTAAATATTTCATTTTAAGCTAGATAATTGGTAACAATGAAGAGGAAATCAAGAAAGAAGATATCGTCACGGCACCTGATGGTGGCTGGGGCTGGATGGTGGTATTTGGGGCATTTATGTCGAACCTTATTGCCGAAGGGATTGTCCTGTCTTTTGGATTGAAAGATCAACCTTTCCGAGAAACGTTCAGTGACGAAGGGCAAGCTGTTACCGCCTCACAGATTGCCTGGGTACCTAGTTTGCTCCTAGGAATGTATTTTCTGGCTGGTAATTGGCAATTAATGCTCAGATTTCGCCACCATTTTCAGAATCTTAATTTTTATTAGAATCTTAAAGTTTTGTGTGTACATCATTTCTTTGTGCAGGTCCAATTGCATCAATACTGGCTAACAATTTCGGCTTCCGAGTCGTGGCAATAATTGGGGCAATCATAGCTAGTATTGGCTTTCTTCTCGCATATCTCCTCTGTCGAGTCAAGTCAAATCTGACAGCTCTGTATGTTTTTAATGGCGTCTTCGGTGGAATCGGACTCGGCTTAGTTTTCATGCCCAGTGTCATTGCTGTGAGCTACTATTTCGAAAAACGAAGAGCGTTAGCCACCAGCATTTGCCTATCTGGCTCTGGTGTTGGGCAATTTGTTTTTGGTCCCTTAACATTCTACTTGATAAACAAGTTTGGATGGAAAGTGCTTCTCAGCATCGAAACCGGCTTTATTCTTTTGACAACCGTTGGTGCTTCTCTCTACCGACCATTGGAGCCTCCGGCGAGTGAGGGCCATGATGCAGATTCCGATTCTAGTGAGTACTACATAGGACTACGCTTAAGTCATCGACGTTTGTGTCAATTTCAATAAAATACTTTTGTTTACACTGGGAATCATCGTATTTTATGCCATAGTTTTGTATCGTAGACCACTCACCTTCTCAGGAGTCCATTAAATCTCAAGAAGGGACGAAGTCTGCACCGCAAGGAGTCAGTAGTGAAAAATTAGGACATGCTGCTGCAGCTACCCCAAGTAACAGTGACCATGAACACAAGGAAGATCACAAAATGGCAGTTCCGAAGAAAGCTCCTGGGGTTAAAACGCCTAACAAGGCGGGTGCTGCTGTTGGCGTGGGGAAAGCAAAGGGTGCAATAAAGCCAACGAATACGAACAAAAGGAAGGTGGCACCTCTCTCCAGCAGCAACCCCAAAATCGTGAAAAAGAAAGTGGGGAAATCGACCTACGAAGTGGATGAGGCCACTGGAGATCGACAGCTTCACGTTGTTTCTGCAGATTCTGAAACCATTAACCAACCCATGTACAGGGATGATATCTTCTACCGGGGGAACATGAAGCGTATTCCGGCTTACAAAGAATTGGTAAAACGATCACTGTTAAGTATTAATTATCACTTACAAAAGTACCTTAGGACAAAACGCCAATTCAATAAATCAGGTTTTTGAAAACTATACATATAATATATGTAATAAAGGAATGTTAATACACCAAGTGATGCAAGGTTAGAATCTATGTTGTTTCCTGCAGGTAGACAAGGGTGAAATCAGTAAAGAAGAATGGAGTGCAATGATGGCGAACAAGCCGGAGTCGAAGAACAAGCATGGTAAAAAGGGAACGTGTTCGAAAAAATGTCGTGGTTGCACTAAAATGTTGGGCCTGTCATTGTTTACCAGTCCCACATTCATTATTTTTTCCATTTCCGGTGTCCTCACCATGGTTGTTTTCTTCGTCCCTTACACATATTTGGAAGGTAAATTAAGTTTCAATTTTAATTCAAGGTTATAAATTTCTTTTAAAATAAGGCAATAACAAATCTGTTCTAAATGTAATAATATGCGTGTATACATATAAATATATGTACACCCACACACATTATAAAGTCTGGAAGGCACTAAAAATACATGTACATATTTGTGGACATTATACGTATAAATGTGCTAAATGCCATTTCAATTCTACAACAATTAATATCATATTATACAATTTTGCAGGGGTTGCGGTGCAAAATGGTTTGGATAATACGCTGGTGCCGCAGTTTTTCGCCATTATAGGTGTGGCAAACATGCTGGGAAGACTAATGTGTAAGATATTCTTTTATGATCTGATGGGGAATCAGCATCTACTGGACATTCTTTGTAAATGGTTGTAAGTTGTAATTACCGTTCCAATAATTTTTCAGGTGGACTATTGGCTGACAGTCCCAAAGTAAATGTCATTATTTTTAATTCCGTTTCGTTGTGTATTGCGGGAGCCGCAACGGTCGCTGTGCCATTTTTGAAAGACTACCGGCTTTTTATTGCGTACTCGGTGACGTTTGGTTTGTCAACAGGTATACATGCTCCACAGAATTTTACGCTGTATAACTATATGTAAAATATCATTACGCTGAAAAATGGGCAGCGTTGCTTTCGGTAGCATGATCATTAAGCTACAAGAGTTATAATAAATAAAAAAAATGGCACAAGAAATGATTATGTAATGTTCTTTTAGCTTGGTACATTAGCCTCATTTCCATTTACATAGTGGAACTTATGGGCTTGGACAACTTGACAAACGCCTTCGGACTGTCAAATTTTTTTCAGGGTGTTTCAATTATTCTTGGAATTCCGCTGGCTGGTGAGTTAAACCGTAAATGCATGTTTACAAATAATATGTACATATAAATAACATTTGTTTATTATATTTATTTTTACAAGGTGTACCTACATGCAATGTTTCAGTGCGCATTGCGCATGTATGTATATGTATGTATAAATGAATACTAAATAAGTAAATGCGTAAATACATAAATATGTATATAGTTTAACTAGCATAAATTCAATGTACAAAATGCAGGTTTTCTGTATGAAGCCACTGGAACGTATGACCTGTCATTTTTTGTGTCTGGTGGTGCTATTTTTATTTCGGGAGCTATGCTATTTCCTATTGGTTATATAAATCGTTGGGAAAAAAGAAATAAAATTGGAATTCTTGGACGCCAGGCAGCACATAATCAACCTGAGAGCTCAAAATAATGTTAAGTTACGTGTTTTTGTTTTTTTTACCTGTTCCAGCATTAAAGATGAGAACAGTTTGCTTTTTCATTGCTTTGTACCTTCAAATAGTTAGAATCACGACATAATTTTTTGTTCGTTCTTCTAACGGCCGTAGTTTGAGCCTTCGTTCCTGTCAGAGGCGACGCTCTTGCCTTTCGAATAAGCCTCTGAGGTGCCCCCTTCTGTGTGTGGTACTCTCTACTCTATATCAATCTACATTACAGGTATTATTGAGTCAACAAAAGAGTACTTCAAATGTGATTATTTAAATTTATGTAAATGTGTTAGTTGCAGTATGTACTTTACAGTTTTACATTATCTATGTATTTTTTGTTCAGTAATAGGGTCCATGCATTAATTACGCAGTACTAAAAAATTTGGCAGGTATGAAACGCTATTATTACCGTCGACCAGTTACTATCACATTCGCTCACTCCCACCAACAATTAGGTTAATTTCTATTAAACCTGTATAGCCTTCAGTTAATTACGTACACCTCGTGTCGAAGCCGACGCGTATAAATCGTGGAGCTTTTCAAAGAATGCTTCAATTCGTACTCGTCAAAGCGTATAAAGATTTGAACAGCGATTCAAAAACAATTTTCACGTAAAGTGTACAGTATATTTATTATTTATTAAATCACAACAGTTGAATAATCTTCAATCATTCATAAGCAACAAACACAAATCTTTTGTAAACCATCTTTTGTAAACTCATTGTGTAGAGGTGTCGTCTGATTGGATCACGCTAATAAGACGTACAACGTACACACAGTAGATTACAACCTGATCTGTCCTGAATTGACGCTCCTAAATCAGTAAAACAAGGCATTGCACACGGTAAAAATCAGCGTCTTTGTCAATGTACTGACAAAAAACAATTTTTTTACCATCCATCAAAGCTGTCCCCGTCATCATTGTCTTCATCGAAAAACTCACGTTCATTCTCTTCTTCATCATCAAAATCGTAGAAATCCGCATTGTCGTAATAATCTCTCCCGCCCCACGAGATATCACTTCCTGCGCGGTGGTGGATTTCAGACGCATCATCATCATCCGAATCGCCGTCAACAGAGAACTGCAAAAATACATTATTGTTTTTGTGAAGCTGTCCACCAGCTTTCGACTGAGAACTTTAAAAATGATCATTATACAAATTGCACAATGTGCGGTTACTCACTAATGTGCGGTTACATATATAGTATGTACATATATTTAAGCCTACCATGAAGCGGGTTTATTAACTAGCATATTATACATATTATACATTTTGGGGTACCACTTTGCTATTCGTTAAAAAATTGGAAGTAAGAATACGAGACAGACAGGAAGAAAGAATAAAGCAACCAAAAGAGAGCGCATGTGGTTGAAACATTGCGACTTGCGACTATTGCGAGAACGCTTTTAGTTTGCTCAAGTATTCGATCATTCTACATACAGCAACACACTAACGATAGTAGCGATTAGCGATTATTTGGTGAAAACACTAGAATTCTCGAAATCTACGCAAAATTGTTGAATGTTTCGAAACTATTAAAAGGACACAAGAAATAATATTATAAAACATCAAATAGACAGAGACATAAGCAAGGAGAAATGATGGGGAGTTGTTCCTTATCCTACTGACTTTATTCCTTAACACCACCATAACATAGGCTTCGTCAGAGAAATTTTTTTCTCCCTTGAGGGAAAAATAGGAACGTGTGTAGATCGAGTGGGTGCAGTAGCAGTAGTGTACACTGCACAATCTGTACGTACTAGCCCCCACGAAAATCGACCGAGAAGCCTTGAGTTTCTGCCTAGTTCTACCTGCATATTAGGTAACTTGTTTGATTATTCACATGTTCATATTGTCCCCGTTCCAACACCAAACAAGTAGATTTTCAGTACAATTCAGTGCACAGATTGAAAATTTTAATGAAAATATTACTATGTGTTTCTTCAACCGATGATGTTTCTCCAGAAGTTCATCTTCACTTGGAAATGTCTCAACCTCTCCTTCAGGTTCTGATGTTTTAAAAATCTCCAGACTTGGGTTCTGTTCTAGAACCAAAAGCATACCTTCGCCAGTAATCTACAGTAAAAAAAGTAAAAGTTAATCATTGAATCTACCGATATTAACCATCAACATAAGCTTCCAGGGAACTCACGAGTCCTGACAAACGTCAATGGTATTTTATTTATACCATTTTTATTAATTATTTAGTTTTAATATTTTTATTTTTAGCATTGCACATGCAAACTATTCATCTTATCGATACTATTTACCTTGGAATTGTTAGATACATCCAAGTATCTTAGCTCTAGAAACTTGATCCCACGTTTCAATGTAACATCGCTAATCGAACCACAAGCCCTCAATGTCAAAGACCGCAACCCTAAAGAAATTAGTACCAAACCAAAATAGTATTACAAAGAGCTTAAACTCTAGTTAAAATTGTTCCAATTCCAAACCCAAAGCAAAAATTCAGAAGAATAAATGAACCTTGTAAATTGGAAAGGGAAAATGGAGCACTGCCTTCCTTTAGAGGAAGTCCTGTAAAACCGTAGTCGGTGCAAGAGGTAGTGTTTGAAATGTTTAAGATGCGCAAGCAGGTAAACGTTTTGCACACGAATTCCAAGACGTCGTCGTTGACACATCCACCACACCGGCTAATGCTCAATTCTGTCAGGAGCAAAGGGTTCAAAGAAGAAAAAGTTGCTGGTGATATGACTGAATCAAAATCAAATGAAGAAGGTAATCCCTTTAGATATAGTTTCTTCACTGTCTTCGGCAGAGGGGATATTACTGTGGGTGGGAATTCACAGTTTGCAGAAAAACGGAAAGATTGTATTAAAGTAAGGTTGAACTCTTCGAGGTTAGTAAGTAATCCTAAGAAATCCCAGCAATTCGACTCCACCTTGTCGAACCCTTTAGCTTTAATGCTAAGTTTTTTCAGTCGGTTGCTTTTCTCTCTCAATACGGCCATGAGATCTTCCGGACAAGTATTCAGCACTACCAGATCTATTTCTTGCAGGCATGGTTGATTTCGGAGAAAACTAACCACTTTCGGTGATTCATTTTGATTCAAGCGTATTTTCACAGCTTTCAACGATGGGAAAGTCTTGGTTGTCAAGGAATGTAGAGAATCTGTGGCGGAAGTGCACCACAATTGCATATCATCCAGCATGAGAGACGTAATGCGAGATTTATTTGCCTCGACTAGCTGCAACAGGCTTTGAACTTTTGAGTGCAATTCTTCATCCACCGTATCTAAGTTGTTCTCTAAATCCTCCGGAATAATGCCACTGGTATCTACCACAACTAAATTTTTCAGAGCAACAGAAAATGCATCCAGCCATTCCCCAAAACGCTGCGGAAAGTGACGAAATAAGGGTCTACCCAGAGAAGCCTTCAGTTGCAAGTCAGTCAATAATTTCAATTTTGTTTGTACTGATTCCACGGCCAAAAAGTCCGCATTCCCGAAATCCTCATTCAAATACTCCTGATCTAGACAAAGCTTCTTCAAGACAATACTGCCTTCCAATAAGCTCTTCATTGTAGGTACCAGGACTCCATCACCACACGATGAACATTCGAACCCTATTTCCAAACTCTCCACCTCCGAAAGGTGGGGATAGAACCAAGTCAGATCTACCGGCGGGTCCTGACTAGGGCATTTAAATGCAAGGATCTTCAGTCTTTTCCATCTTTCACGGGTAGTTCCGAAATTCGTTGGCACCAGGTGTGTTCTTTTCAACGTAAGAACTGCCCTGGCTTTGAAATTTGTCGACTTCAGCACCTTCCCATTGAAATTTCTAGAGACATGACGACAATCTTTCAGATCTGCAAAGTTTAGGCACTTTCCCAAATTAGCCCAAACCTTAAACAAATAAAAAGTCATCAGTCAATACTTGCCTGAGCACAATTTCAACCTCAAATAAAATCAAGTACATTACCAACGCCTAAAAAACAATTTCCGTATCCAAACTTACAACATCATTGGAAAACACAGCATCACGAAGAGTCTCGGATGCCAACCCTCCTTCGTCATTGACTCTTCCATTACTTTCTCCACAGGTGCTCGACATTCTCTTTCTGTATCCAATCCGTAAAATCTACAAACACTATAATGCTCAGACACTTTGATGATCCCTCAGAAATGGTTGGGGCAATGAGTCCCGTGTTCCCTGTCCAAGTACCTATATTTTAATGGATATAATTAATTTTAATGTAATAGGCAAAATCCGTTCTAATAATAAATTATCGTCAAATAAAAAATAACGTGCATGTCGATTATATGTATGTACACATTTCAAAAACACAGCGACATTACTACTGGAGTGAGAAAATGCGTTCATCAAAACAATTTAACGTCGTACGACTTACAATCTTCACTACTGTCACTACAGTTAATTAACCCGGAACAGCGTCATATGTGTAAGTATCACTTCCTTGTATCTGATCCCGCACAGATACTTGTTTTTGCACGCACTTCATCTACTCTACTTCTACAGTTGCCATTTCGCAGATTCTTCGGCAGGAGCTACAGGTTACAGGTATAAAAATGACACATGTATATATTTATATATCCAGCGGAACAGATGATCGGCGATCGGCATTTCCTCCATCCTCCACATTGTTATATATATTATTAATTATTATATTATACGCATATATCACGTGTATGTATACCCATGTCCCGCACCCATGTATAGAGCACAGTGTAAAAACAAATATTTTCTGACTTATTCCTCTTGCCTCTTGAGAAAAGAAATCCGCTTCCTCTACTCTACTGCGCATTTTCAAATTCTCCAGTCTTCTCCAGATCTCCAGCCTCCAGCTTGTTTCGGCATGCCCGGTACAACGCGGATACGGTATTCGCACTTTTTTCGCAGTTTACTACTAATTTAACCATCACTCTATATCACCTCGCATATCACACATACATATATATATAAACAGAAAAAACATTCACACACATTTTTTGAAAAAGACTATCAAGTGCTCATTGGCTCTGCATACACAAAAGTATTCAAAGGGCGCCATTCTACAAATCAATTTTACTGTAGACGCCCAGGCCCCGATTCGAGAGAAGGGGCAGAATTCAGCAGAAGAAAGCAGAACAGAGACTCTGACCCAGAGTGTACTTGTTTTACCAAAAGGTTTCTTACAATTAAAATCAAGAAACAAAAGAATTTTATCGCTTCGAACATTATCCAACATTTAATGATCACGCTTTGTTGCTCCGCCTGTAATATTTAGACCTGAACAACTTCATTTCTCGGAGACGGAATCACAATAAAGCGACGGATACCAGTGTCACCAGGTATTGGAGTTTATTGTTATTGTTGATATTATGGAGTTGATGGACAATAAACCGTTTAATTTTAAACGACTTTGATTGGAAATATTCGAATTAGTCGTAGTCATGTCGTCTTATTTTGCTGGAGGAGTGTTTCAAGACCCTTTTGTTTTGGTTTTCTTATCTGCAGTATGCTAATGACTAATGAATGTGCCCTGCCGGTGCTTGATTTAATGTTGTGTTGTTTACTAATTATTAATTATCGATGTTCTTGATTTTGATTTTGGGTATTAATTACTTTCTGGGTATTACAGTTTGTAACGTGCGTAACTACAATTGACCTTAGTTTAAGGAAGTATTCGTGGAGGTACTTCTTGGATTGAGGATTGAGTCTAAATAGCCTGTTCCGCATTGTGGAAAAGTAAACAAGATGAGTTTCGATTCGGAGAGGTGAGAGTTGTCAATTTGTTTTAGTTCATGTATGTATTATTAGTACCTGTGTGTTTTGGGGTTGGTGTTGCTACGTTATCGTGAAATTATCTTGACAATGCCTTTAGGAAATTGACAAACGATGACTTCCGTAAGTTGTTCATGACACCACGTCATCCTGGAGACAGTGTTAGTTCGTCGACGTTTGCTGCCCCACAAACTCCAGTCTCGGGGTCATCGAAAGAAAAAGATCGTAAGCCGAGGGACAAAGAAAAAGATGAAAAGCGTAGGAAGAAGAAGCATTTTTACGCCAAAATTAAAAAGGAAGAGGATGATCAGATGGCCGAACTGGCAAGAAAATATCGTGATCGGGCTAAAGAACGAAGAGAAGGAGAAGATCCGGTTCCAAGAGATGACATTATCAGTGCTCAAGGCGCCTACAGAGCTGTCGCCCCAGATTTCAGAGGGTGCGTAATATTATGTCACACGTCACTTGGAAATGGTTGTAAGCTTTCGAAATTCTTGACAATGATTGTTTTTTCTCGGCAGGAATGTTGACGCTGCGGAAAGGAGGAAACAGCTTATTCAAGAATCGAAATTCTTGGGTGGTGATATGGAACATACTCACTTGGTGAAAGGTTTAGATTATGCCTTGCTTCAAAAGGTATGATATTACACTAATGTGTATATTTATTTTCTAAAGTTGCTGTCGATTTCGATTGTTATTTATTATTTACCTATTTGCCTGTACGTAGTTATTTACAGTGCATTTTATTTATTTTGACCGCGTCCCTACAGGTTCGAAGTGAGTTAGATGCACTGAGTGAAGAAATTATTCAGCCGGAAATTCCGGAGGAGAAGGAAAAAGAAAAGGAAAAAAAGAAAGAAGTAACTCCAGAAGAAAACGCAGATGATGATTTTGGAGGATTTCACACAAAATTGGGACGGAACATTCATCGAGTTTTATTTAAATCAACATTGCCGGATCGTAACGAATTATTTGCCCCAGGGAGAATGGCGTATGTTATGGATCTGGAAGATGAGTACGCAGAAAGTGATATTCCTACAACCCTTATTAGGAGTAAAGCTGATGTTCCAAATCTTGAGGTTAGTTCTCAACACTCAAGTTCAGTAGATTTGGAGAATTGAAAAGAAAGTGTTAGCTTACGTGTACTCACATATTACGACTTTACGTTCTGTGTCAGTGAAAGCAGTTACATTAACGATTAGCAATAATAATTTTGAATAATGCGAATTTATGGATTTTTCCCCCAGGGTCAAGCAACTCTAACAACAAATGACATAGTCATCAACAAGTTAGCCCAGATTTTGTCTTATTTAAGGCAAGGTTCGAAAGCTTCCAAGAAGCACAAGAAATCACGTGATTCTAGGCTCGGAAAAATTGACGAGAAAGTACGACAGCATTTATTATTTATTACATTTATTGTTATCTATTGTATGTACAATGCAAATAATATTGAATTTTGCATGTGTGTATTCTGTATTCATTTTAATTGTAATCAGTCAATTGAGACTGGTCAGGAAAACGCATAATGGTGATGCTGTATTAACTCTATTTTTTGTGTTGCTATTACAGGAACAGGATCCGAAACGAGAGGAGGACAGTATCTACGGAGATATTGGAGACTACGTGCCTGCCGTTTCAAAATCAAAGTAAGATTAGTAATGCATGTACGGAGTGGTTCAAAAATAATGGAAATAATAATTCCCGACCACCCTGTAAATATGTTATCACATTTTGGTAATGATTTCTGCTTACCCTTATTTACCTTGTTAAATCATTTTAGGAGTCAGCAGCACAGAAGTAAACATGACAACAAGGAGACAAGAACCAAGCGGCAGTATTTTGAAAAGCCTAAAGACGAGGATGAATTAGTTATTAATCAGAGTATTGATGTAGATAATTATCAGAAGCGAAATAGAGAGGCGTGGCAAGATGTAGACGCTGGTAAGCGTCAGCCAGATCAAACATTCGGAGCAATATTGAAGCAAAACGATAAATCTATGTCCAGGGCACAAAAACTCATGTCCAAAATTAACTCGCAACCGGAAGGTTATGCGGAATGTTACCCTGGATTCGATGAAATGCATGACGCAATTGAGGACTCGGACGAGGAGACAGATTATTCCAAAATGGATCCAGTAAGAATAATAAAAGATATATTAAGCTTGTAGCTGTGCTGATTTTTTAACGTGTTTTCGATAAAATTATAACAGGGGAAAAAGAAAGGCGCTGTTGGGCGTTGGGACTTCGACACTCAAGAAGAATACAGTGAATACATGAGTAATAAAGAAGCGTTACCCAAAGCAGCTTTCCAGTTTGGAGTGAAAATGAACGATGGTCGAAAAACACGGAAAGGAAATAAATCTGAGAAAAATGAGAAGGCTCAATTGGAGAGACAGTGGCAGCAAATTCAAGCTATTATGCACAAGCGTAAAGGCGGGAAAATTGACGGGTAAGTATATGTATACATTTAACATTCTTTATTGGAATCACTATGCCCAAACTACCCATAGAATTATTCATTATTTCGAGAATGTAGAACGTAAATATTATGGCTTTAAAAATAATATTCTGTTGGATTTTAGGGAATCGGACTCTAAAAGTCAGAAGTTATAGTTTGAAGTCCGAGCCACTACATAATAGTGTGTATGGACGCTTGAATGGTCTGGACGTTTTTTGT
Source organism: Disparrhopalites patrizii (assembly GCA_034698585.1). NCBI lineage: Eukaryota > Metazoa > Arthropoda > Collembola > Symphypleona > Sminthuridae > Disparrhopalites > Disparrhopalites patrizii. The sequence goes on from JAQGBT010002274.1 coordinate 23,553, forward strand.
ACATTCAACAAGAGCCATTTGTAGTTTGTCCCAATCCCAACCCCTCACGAACTTCTGAATCAATTATCTTATCTGTATGTATAGGTCGTGTCTATTATTGCATCGATATTAGTGTACATATACATACACTTGTAGAATAATGTTATTGGATCTTGTACTGTTGTTTTTCCTTACTTAGTCAGTATGTGAAATTATTAATGTTGATAGAAGTGTGTACTAAAAATAAATTCAGAAGAAACGGTTTTCCGAATGATTTTTAGCAAATCATTCGGGAATGATCGCAGAATCGAGTTTAGCTGGGAGTTATCGTTTTCATCCACATCTTATATTATATATACGTAATGTAAACAATAAAATGTAATACCTGCCCGAATTTGGTAATGAAGTATTATTCCTCCATTAACCCTAATGGGTAAGTTTTTTTCAAACAACAAGTTCGCTTCGGCTGTTTACACTCCACCAGTCTTTTTAAAGCCACCAAATACTACGTGTCGAAAGTAGTTTTTACAATTTCGCACAGTGCCCCTCAACTTGCGAAAAAACTTCGCACACGGAAAGAAAATGTCGTCGTCTAAACCGTAATGTAAACTTTAATGTAACACGAAACTTAAATAAAGCTCAAATCGTTAACGACACCAAACCAACGCATTGTTACAAATGTAAACATGCGCCGGGAAAATCGGACTTGTGCATATGTCTGTTTACAAATGTAGTAAGCATGCAAGAATGCAGGACCACTTGCTTTGTTTCAGCTGCTAACGCTAACGTTTTGCTTTGATTCATATCATAGGAGGTATCCAAAAGTTATGTACATGAAATGAAATACGTACATGTTAATAAAAGACAAGAAAATATGTATATTATATGATTATTATATTTTTATAATATTCATATTTCATGTTCAAACTAAGTTTCTATATTTTATACACCTAATTGTGATAGTCACTAGTCACTATGAAACCGTCTGCGACCGGTGCTGCAGATTGCACTTCGAGCGGAGTGCTTTCGTACTTTGTCGTTTAAACTTTAAACTATCCGTCAATGCAGTAAAGTTTTAGCGTGGCAGTTGGCACTTCACAGTTATGTTCAGCTTCTGCACTTCGGCAGTTACGTTTTTTTTAGATTATTAGTTTAGAGTCCCGTGCAAACGTAAAACACATAATATAATATAATATGTATAGTGTATATTTAATATTTATATGTATGTATATTATACTATATACATACTTACCGTTATTGCGAAATTCATAGCATTCCAAACTCGAAATTCCAATCCTGCCATCGCAAGGAAGTAATAATGAGGGGAAAGCTTGTACATGTATACTGCAGTACACACGTGACACGTGAGCGTTCGGGATGGGGGACAGGGGATTCAGGAGAAACTTGAATCCATCCCCACCCCTTCCTAAACATTGGAATCGGATCAGGGTGGTGATAATCCGGGATTGTAATCCCGGGATTACGGATTCGAATTACGGATTACTGTAATCCGAATCCGTAATCCCAGCTCTAAGTTTGCAGAGTAATCCGTAATCCACTTTCGTGGCA
>JAQGBT010002275.1:0-25096 GCA_034698585.1 Disparrhopalites patrizii
AAAGAGAGAGAGAATAAGCAAGAGATAAAGAGAGAGAGAATAAGCAAGAGAGAAAGAGAGAGAGAATAAGCAAGAGATAAAGAGAGAGAGAATAAGCAAGAGATAAAGAGAGAGAGAATAAGCAAGAGAGAAAGAGAGAGAGAATAAGCAAGAGATAAAGAGAGAGAGAATAAGCAAGAGATAAAGAGAGAGAGAATAAGCAAGAGAGAAAGAGAGAGAGAATAAGCAAGAGAGAGAGAATAAGCAAGAGAGAAAGAGAGAGAGAATAAGCAAGAGAGAGAGAATAAGTAAGCTTCGCAGGTAATAAACAAGAGAGAAGCCGGCAGAATTAGAAGTAGGGATAAACGGAGAGAGAGAGAGAGGGCGAAAAGGAAAGAAAATGAAATGGCGAGATGGCGAGAGAAAGAGCGCAAGCGAGAGGAAGAATGAGAGACAGTAAAAAGGGGAGAGATAGAGAGGCCTAGATGCAAATAGGAAAACTTTTTAACGCACGTATGATATTCTTAGCTGACGATGATCTATGCAAGACGCCAGGGTCGTGCAAATTGGAAGCACATTATTTATGGACGGCACTAATCGTCAGTAAGTTATAACTAGCGCGAACTGGCTGTCAAAGCCATCAGAGAGGTGTGCATTACTGTGCTGAAAGGGGTGAGCAGACAGGTTAAATACATTTTGTTTTTAGTATACTCCACTCATACAGCAACTATTAAATCATTTTCCGTCTTCTCATCAATCTGGACAGCGGATTACTATTATACAGTCAATTTTTATTTCACGGTATATATTTCCTAATTACACTTTTTAAAACTTTTTTTTTGCTCCTATAAATCACGGTCATTCAAACCATTTCTGCTGGTGTGCTAAGCAAGTTTTTTGCTTAGTATGCATTGTCCCTAACCTAATGTGGGGTTCGTGTAGTGAGGAAAAATAGGGACGGTTACTACACAGGTGATGGCTGCAGGAGTTTGGTTGGAAAAGAGGCAAATTTGCCAATTTAATAATGCCAACATAGAGTTGAAAAGTAATAAATTGCTGGTGCAAAATAAATAGAGTCACCAATGCAAATGATCCCACTCGCCTGGATTTAGGGCCCCATTTAATTCCCCATAATGTACTTATGTACATATGGGATGAGCTGTTAATTTTATTTCTGGTGGTCCCACGGGCAAAATAAACGCCCTCTCTCTCTCTCTCTCTCTCATCCCTGTGGTAATATAGGAAAACAGAATTTATAATTAACTCTCAAATAATGGTAATATCAAATATTTATTTGATGCCCATTTCCCATGCATCTTCCATGCACGGACGTGTGCCATGATGCTAATGGTTTTATGGTGTTATTAGTAACTCCTCCTTCCTTAAATTAAATACAGATGGAATATTATACCTCATCAAGCTCTCCATGCTTTGGATTTATGGTTCATTATATTCCCACAATGCTAATTTCCTATTCTGATCTGTATAAAGAAAAAGAGAAAGCCCGGGAATTGTGCTGTATTAGAGTAAAGAGTTGACTCGGGCATGTTTTGCGGGTTTAAACGAGATTTTAGAACATGTTTAATTAGCTCCACCAAACGTGGGTGGTAAATCTATAAACACTGTGTTTTCATCACAAATTTCCTTCATTTTTTTTCTTTCATTTTCACACCCCACACATGTGTCAGATGTGCATAGATATGACATACATTGACAAACACAATAAACTACTTTCTATGGGGAAAATAGTACGTGTCCCGATCAAAGCTTGGGTTTCGCCTTTCATTGGTCGTTCTTCATTTTCCCGGCCAATGAAAGCATGTGTTTACGTACATAAACAGCATTAATACATATGTACAGATCGTCAATGAAGAATCCTTTGATAAGCTCCAGCAAATTTTAAATCACAAGGTGATCATCTCCCGTTCTCCTCAATGCACGAACTGATCATGATTATGATCATCATCTCCCGTTAAAAAGCAAAGTCCGCATGATCCATTCATACATTCGATTCATACAATGAAGATGATCACATTTGATTCCTCACCAACGATGTGTATTCCTCTGTACGGGGGAGAGAAAAAGGTTAAGCATGGGCTTAATATCAACCAAATTTGTAGGGATTTCCTCCAGCTCATATGAAGGCGTGATGTCTATGTGATTTGATTGATGGTGGTAATCATGGGAGCTAATTAGTAGGAGTTTGCGTGATTCTACCTAACAAAGAGACAGAAAAAAGTTGGTCACACACACACAGAAGATATCGGATGAGAAAGGTACGAAACCCACTTTGTACAAAAAGTTTCTACTTCTGTCCAGTCAAATTGTACCGTGGACACGTCATCCTAGTGGAACGGGAGGGGAGGAGTGGCAATGTCAGCGGGTATTCACACTTTAGGCCCCTGTATTGTGTTTCGGCTATGGAAGAGAGAGAGAGAGACAAAATTCAGATGAATGATATGAATGAATCAAATAGTTTTTTGACATATAATGCATACATATACATATTTGCATTTGTGGGGTTAAAGTGACTCAGATACATTTGGCCGGGGATAAAGAGGGGCAAATAGAGAGATAGCGAGACAGGGTGAGTAAAAGAGTGATAAGAGAGAGAGTGAGAGAGAGAGTAAGTGGAGACAGACGATAAAGGCATAAGGAAGAAAAAAGGGAGAGGGAGGGTCTTTTTCAGAGACATACCGATAGTAATAAATACCTAGTAAAAGGAAGCAAGTTATCCTCACAAGTGTCAGTCTATTGAAAGAAATTCCAATTAAAATTGTAATGCGTGCGTGTGTGTGTGTGTGCGTCAAAGAGCGGAAACTTTATAGCTCCAGAGCTACCTACCACAACCACTTTAACACCACACATCGCCTTCTGGTACTAGAAAAAGAGAGAGATAAGGGGAGAGACAGAGAGAAGGAGACAGAATGAGAGAGAAAGAGAGAAATAGAATGAGAGAGAAAGAGGGAGAAAGAGAGAGAAATAGAATGAGAGAGAAAGAGAGAAATAGAATGGGAGAGAAAGAGAGAAATAGAATGAGAGAGAGACAGAATGAGAGAGAATGAGACAGAATGAGAGAGAAAGAGAGAGAAAGAAAGAGAGAGAAAGAGAAAGAAAGAGAGAGAAAGAGAGAGAAAGAGACAGAATGAGAGAGAAAAAGAGAGAGAAAGGATTGTTATTGTGTGCGGGTGTTTGAAAACATGTGTGTGTACTCACGTCCGCTTAGTGACATATTGACTCGTCGGGGCGAGACACATGAGAGAAATAAATGTATGTACTAGGAAAAAAACTTTAGTACTAAAGCCATGTTTTTAGGAGCTCAAGTAGTCATATAATCGTGGTAATAATTATATACTGCTAATAATATTACTTGCGGGGCCGATTGAACAGTGGTAGTACTATAACACCCTGTAGCTTCTCCCTGCTACTTGTTGTACCTCCCGTACATGTAACGTCGGCAATAGGTATATTACCTATGTTATGTCCGTAATATATATGCCGCCCCGTCCTATCCTCAAAACTTGTGTGCCAGCATACATGGAAATAAAGCTGTGAGCTGGCATACTTTATTCCCTGTTTTAATGTAAAATCGAAGGGGTAATAATTTAGAACACGTAGTAGTTAAACGGGAGGGAGGAGAGAGCGAAAAAGCGAAAGAGAGAGAGAGAGAGAGAGAGAGAGAGGAGGAGAGACAGCAAATGAGACTAGAAGGAAGAGAGGAGGCAGAGTGAGAAAAAAGGGAGTTACAACTTGGTAAAGAGAGAGATGGAGAGGAATGGCTTTTTACGGAGATGAACATACAAGAGAGAAAGAGAGAGAGAGAGAAGGGGAGAAGAGAAATGAGATTATTTAACACATATGTAGAGGGAAAAATCGGATGGGATGATATTGGGATGTGTGCATGTTACCTGCCTTTTACCCATCCATGTGTGTGTTGCCATTACATTTATGTATGATGTGAGAGGCTTGGGGAATGTTATCAGTTCATGTAATTTGGTTCTTGAATATTTCAGAGGTGCGAAGTCCGACAACTCATTATCACTATGAAGCCCTGCCGTGTGTATTGTGTTCGCGAGTCTTCTTCTTCTTTTTCTTCTCCACCTCCACTTCGTAAAAGTGCAACAGGAGCATGATGTATTTACTCGACAATTCCACTAACTCACGTATTTGTCCCCCCGTGTAGCACTCACCACCTTCAACCATCACAATTTACTATATTAGTGCTGCTCCATTGAAGCAGTGAAGGAAGGGGAAAAAAAGGTGTAATAAGAAGAACCTTTTATATTCAGATTACAAGATTTGTTGTTTTTTTTTCCTTTTTTAATTTTTAATTCTTTTGGTGAAAATAAAAAATCTCAAGAGAGTGAACAAGAAGATAAGAGATATCATCACCTGTTTTTTGTGTATACCCAAAAAAAAAAAATCAATAATCTTTTGTAAGTGTTGGAGATTCAAAAACGTGGAAATTGTTTTTTGTTTCTAAACCAAAGTAAATAAAAGTCTTCTTGGTACTCGTTCTTCCAGTTATTAAATAAATAAATAATATATACATACATCTATATTTTTCAAAGAGTGCCTGTTAGTGATTTTTTGTGCGTGTGTGACGACAATATTCTTGATACTAACTTTACATTTTGGAGAAAAGAAGATATTACAATTTTTTTTAAAACCGACGATATTGCACAATGAATATGTGAAACCCCAACTGTGGATGAGACTGAGATAAGAGAAAGTTTTATTACTATTATTTTCGATAAGGAAGAAAAAAAAGTGGTGCTCCTAATTCAAAATAATATTAAAAAAAACAACGTGGATCATTTGTTTTGTTCGACAATATTGTGACATCAATCAAGAAAATACAGGGAAAAAAAGGGAGAGGAAAGAAAAAAGGAAAGTAAAAAAGAAGAAGCATTTCCCGGCAAAACCTCAAGATAACAAAAAAAACGTTTTCGGAGTGTGCTATTTATAATAATTACGTGCTTATATCATACACAAATGTATGGATAATATCTCCTTCCTCTCCACTTCTTGCTAGTAAGAGACAAAAACCCGTTTGATACTCAGAATGCCGCTTTTTAGGAAAAAGAAGAATAAAACGGCTGGTAAGAATTTTTTTATTTTTGTATTTTTTTATTTTATTCTCCATATAATACTAGTATGTCTGTTTTCTTATTTTCTTTATCTGTCTTGTTCCTACATTTTTTTTAAATTGTTCATCTGCCTTGTATTTTTTTTTCTCTTTTTTTCTTGTTTTGTCTTTCCGGCACCCTGTAGTATCAAAGATTATATTAAAAAAATATACGTATGTAATGTATGAAAAGTATAGAGAGGGAAAAAGAGTCAAAAAGTACCAGTAGTCGTTGATGTGAAAGCATAGTGAGTTTTTTTTTTGTTCTTTTCCTTTCTTTTCTTACGGAGACTCATGTCAAAATGCGGGGTAGGAGGAAAAAAAGCATGTTGCTTGTATTGTATATATAGATAATAAAAACATTGTGCCGATTTTCTCTTTCACTGACTCCTTTTACCCCCCACTTCAAATCTCAATAATGTCTTCTTAGAATTTCTTCCACATCACCCACACATACATATATGCAATGCCAGGCATGTGTGTGCCAGTATGTATGTATATATGTAGGTATTAGACACATTTATTTTTTTTCTTTTACTGCGCATTGCTTTCTTCAAGCTGGATTTTTATTTCACATGATGGATATCCCCCGGTTTTTTCTGGTCATGTGTATTTTTTTTCTCGCTCTGGCTTGTATTTTTTTTTACGGGGAAATCCCTCTTTCTCGGCTCTATTTTTCTATCTTTCTCCTAATCTTTTTTTTTTCGTTTTTTCCCCACCCTAAAAACAAAAACTTGAGAACGAAGGGAAAAGTCATATCAAGGACTCTCAAGTATTTTTTTTCACCCTTGTTTTTCTTCTACAACATTTAAACTCCCTCCAACTGCTGCCCATTCCCCCTTTCCTTCCTTTTCTCTTGAAGTCCCTGACAGAGATGGAAGGAGAGGTACATATTATACGCAGAGGAGAAAAGGCAAAAACATGGAGGATGTCCACAAGAGATTGAAAAAATGATACTTTCATTTTGACATCTTTCCTTATTTTAAACTTTCAAAAAATTACAAAAGAAAAAGGACTTTGAAGAAATGGGAGGGACAGAGATTTTTTTTAATAGAATTGGTTGACGAAAAGAGAGCTAGTTTTTTTTCTTGTCTAATGTCATCAGGATTTTTTTCTGTATTTCAACCGGTGATGGTGCAAAAAAAAACAGAGGAGAGCAGCTGTTATCTTTATCTTTTTGTTGCCTTTTTATACCTTGTCTCCACTCTCACAGCTTGGTATGGTGAGGGCGGATGAAGGGGGGAATTGATGAAAAGATTCTAGAGGATCCTCTCAACTCCCCCCATTACCAAGGTATGTGACACATAAATCCTTTTTTAATCAGTTTCCCAACACTACATTGAGAGGAAGGGATCCAGAATAATGGGAGTATCCACCCTATTTTTAAACTTTAACGGATATTATACCTATACCCGAAAAAAATGTATGTTGCATGTCTATATAGTACAGATTTTTTTTGGAATAATTGACCCAGTAAAAAAAGCGTATTGTCCCCCCCCCACCCACCAACAACGACCTTTTGACGAGTTACTATAGTCAAATACTGTCATCGTATAGTAGTATAAAGGCATGTAGATACATATGTATATTCCAAGGTGCAAGCACGGAGCACTGAAATAGAGTAGTTAATCTTATCACCATTTTTTCTCACCGTTCCCCCCATAAAAACCGAATGTTGTCGGAGGAATCCTTCACAAATGACTATAATCTATATAGTGACACCTTCCTGATCGTTTGGGAGGTGAATCGTGTTTCGTAGGGTATTTTATATATAGTGTATGTCTATATAGTGTACCCAGTATACAGGGCAATCCATGACACTGCCACATATCAGCACATGATTAAATGTATAATACTTGCTTTCTCTGTGAAATACCGGGCCACAGTATCTTGTAGCGGCTTCCGCATGTATGTAAATATTTGGATAGGTATTAATATACCTGTGTGCACGTTTTTTTTTAAAATTCATCATGAAAAAGGAAATTTGATGGATATGGAAAGGATAGTCATATCTCCCGCGATAGATATATACTATAATAATAAAATTGGAGATCCTCCACTTACATAATATCCTATTTCTTTCATGCAGACAGCTATTTATTTATGTTTATTTTTTTTGCTGCATTTAATGATAACGTCTTCATGTTGTCAACACTCGCACACAGACAGTAAATCTTGTAGTAGTAGCAGCAATCATCAAGTGTATATAAATCCACCGTAGAAATCAAAAAGAGAAGAGACACGTTGTCTTGTAATGTGTGCTTTACTTGGCAGTAAATGATGTTATTTTTATGTTAGGTACTTTTGTACATTTTTTTCTCTCTCTGACTTCCCCTACCCCAAATCAGTAGCATGTGCTCAGACAAGATTTTTTTTTACAACATAATCAATTATTTTTTATGGGAGGAATGAGCAAATGTGCTACAACCTGTATAGTTTATGTCCTTTATGGAGTGAGTCGTAATACCGACACTAGGAGAGACTTTTTTTCTCCATCTCTCTCTCTTTCTCTTCTAAATTTAAAAACAAAACAAAAATCATCTGCTGACGGCTGCTTCTAATGTTCCCGTACCCTTGTTGTGTCATTGAATTGAAGGTATGTCCATAAAGATGAAGTCAAAAAGAAAGGATGAGTGTGTGTATCACATATGTACATGTGTCTTTGACACAGGAAAGGAAGAAGAAGAAAAAACACAAAGTGTAATATGTACATGGAAACACACGCAACACACACTTTTACTACCAGCAAATACACAAAAAAAATAGACAAATGACGGAAGAATCTTTTATTTTAATCCTTTTCATTTACCACTCCCATAGTCAATGCTGGCACAAGTAGGGAAGGCAATTATTTGCCAAAGATTTTTAATAGGCTGTGAATTTATTAAGAAAATAAAGACAAAAAAAATCACCCTTTGCTTCCCGACGGAATACACACTATAATGTATACGAGAAAGGGAAAAAAGCCTTTTAGTACCCGTAGATCTTGCCGGTGCAATAATAATCCTCACTTACATAAGCCGCGTAATTTTAAGAGGATTTCCTGCTAATAACAACCACATAAAAAAAATTACGGACTTTGTATTTGTACAGGGTCTTTGTAAACAACGTCAAAAAAATAGTACTTCTCATTTGATTAAAGTGTGACCCATGTAGAATTGCTTTCTACATTTTTCTAGCTAGTACACTTGACTTTCATAATGACTCCTCACTTTACTTGGACTACGATTTTCCTTTGGGAGTCCTCATTACCAAAGCAAAAATGGGAGGAATAACAATTTGTTTTTATAAATGTTTGGGACAAGAAAAAAAATTGTTAATTTCATCCTCCGTTTTGAGAAAGTTCGGCCAATTGTATAAATGTTGGGATGCTTTTTTTTTGCACGTGAAATTATAATGAGCTCATTTACAAGTATCTTTTTGTCCCCAAGACTCACCGATGAGTCATGACGGAGGGGAAATGAACACGTATTAATTGTTTTACTCCAGAGAGATTTACTAATGATGGAACGTCAAAGGAAATGACATATTCCTTTCATTCCCCAACACTGATACCAGTGATTTTCTTGTGACAATTAGTCGTAATAATCATTTGTAAAAATTCGTCATGTCCACATTTTCCCCGTAGTAATTCGAAACCACTAATTTTTCCCTGTGTTCTCACTGACATAGACAAAGTGAAGGTGAGTTATATATATTTTTTGAATACATTTAGACTCATGCACGTGTAAGAGAGCTTGGTTGGTCAAGCGGGAAAAGGCATTCATTAAACGAGTATTTATATATGGAAGGTATAGACGTAACACGTCTTTGCCACAAGGCAGGAGTAAGAATAGAAGAATTTGGAGGAGAGAGAGAGAGAGAGAGAAATTTGCACATTGTAAATGTATACGGGATACAAAGGAACTTCAGGCCCCCTCTGACCATCCAAATTGTGCAAATCTATATGGAACTCCTGCCTTTTAAAAACTGATCTTAATTTGTCAATTTCAACCCCAAAGATTCCTTTTTATTATTACAAATCCTGGAGAAACTTCTTTAATATCTAAATGGCGTAAAAAATGTGTCAGGACTTTCTCATTTCGATAAGACAAGCTCTGTATTTTGGAGCCAAAATCCCTAGCATTAGTTCTAGCACTTATCTACCGACTTTGCACAATTTGGTAGTTTCGAGGGGGTGAAAGCAGTTCTTACCTTACCCCTCATCCATACCTTTATATGTATAAGGACAGAAAAGCAAGGAGCTATTTGGAGGATTCCAGCAAGCAAAACTATGATTGAGTTTAATTTAGGCAAATGTAAGCAAGAGCAATCAGGATTGTCTCAAGAATTATGTAAAATTAATTCAGCACCGCCTTGAGAGATAATTAAAAAATAAAACACTTGCCTCTCTTTCTCTCTCTCTCTCTCTCTCTTCTCTCTCTCTACTCCGACTGAGACATAATACACTGCTATACTCTTGTTCCTGAGCCAGTTTTTACCTTCCCATTGTGGAGAAGGTCCCTTATAGTTATACATATCTGAGATTTCATCTGAACGGGCACGAGGGAGTGCGTGCTTTCCCCCAAAAAATATGCACGTAACGGAGACGGAGGAATTAAGTAATCATAAGATGAAGAACGTCAGTAGTGCTAGTTGTTGGAAGTACTATGTTAGATGGTAAAAAGCCATGCTCTGTTTATTCTGCCGCATTCTCAATGAATAGGAGTTGGGGGTGTTGAGGGAATCCTTTTCCCTTCCTCTCCCAGATTTCTTTCCCATTTCTTCCTCTCTTACTTTTTCCATAATAATCACCGTGGATTTAGAAGCAAGAACAAAGTAAAGTGGTAAAGCCGTGGAAGATATCGTAATGCGTGGAATAAAAATGGAAAAGAAGGCATCCTCCCAGCTTCCCCTCCCCCTCTCCTTTATTCCCTGGAATACCACCATTAATGACGCGAGGGACGAAAGGCACGAGGTAGAGAAACAGGTGAAGGAGAAAGAAAGAAAGAGAGAGAAATAGACAAAGACAGAGAGAGAGAGAGAACGGAATATTTTTTGAAACAAAATCGTTCATGCATGCAAATGTGTGTTTAAAAAATACCTATAACTAACAACTCCAACAATACATAATTTTCACATACGTTAGAAGCTTGAACTACCACGCAGTAATACTCAAAAGGGGATTTATATAGTACCAGAGAGAGAGAGAGAGAGAGAGAGAGGAAAAATTATTATTTTTAATTGCAACTTGAATAATAATAATTATTTGTGTCCTTCAAAAGTACGGGAACGAAGGAGAGAGAGAGGGAAAATTCATACGTGCCAAAATTTTGAATTAAGTCAATGACTTGCAAAAAAAATATATTTTATGGGACCTAAAAGGGAACTATATAGAAACTGAAGTTTGTGGGTTGGATGGCTGTAGTTCTAGTTAGAGATAGAGATGAAATGATAGTTGTGTAGTCCTTTTATGTTAGCAGTAGAATAATATCTCCTACTACCACTAGATGTTCATGTGTAAATGCTGTAAATAGTAACTAATACTAACCATAAATGGGAACGTCGATGATGGGGAAGCATCTTCCTAGTTATAAAGCATACGCAGGTCCTCCCTATAATACATGCTGTGTGAAGAAAAACATTTTTTAGGGAAGGATAACAGAAGGGAAAAAAGAGGAAACACATTTGTGGTAGCAAAGAAATAAATAGAACAAAAGTAACAAAAAATACTCTTAAATGTTAAAACAAGATGAATAATATGACAATTAAAAGATGAAAAAATGACAGTCCAAAAATGGAAAAATGACAATTAGGAATGGAAAAAATGACAATCAAAAATTGAATAAAATGACAATCAAAAAATGGATAAAATGACAATCAAAAAAATTGAAAAAATGACAATTAAAAGATGGAAAAACAATGACAATCAAAATATTGAAAAAATTAGCAAAAATGATGAAAAATTAGCAAAAAAGATGAACAAATAGGAAAACAGATAAAAAATTAGCAAACATATGAAAAAAAAACAAGACAAAAAGAACGGAAATTAAAATAAATCCTATTGCTTTTCAGAGGTGACCGGTGTAAGCATTTCACCTATTCAAGAGGTGTCCTCTTCCAAGTCGAGTGTCGGTGGTTCGAAACAGTGGAGTGGTAGTGATGTTCACGATTCAAATCGTAAAGGTGATGAAACAGACAGTGTGGTTCGTACTAAATCCTCTTCCTTAAAAGCACACCTTAAGGGTGCTGCCTCAGTCTTCGGCAGTCGAGAGAGCAATGTACCATCAGGTGGACAGTCTAGTCAAAACCCTAGTCTTACTGTTAGTAATGGTCCTAGTTCACCAAGTTCAACTGCTAGCAGTGGCCGGCCTCAATCTCAATCGAACCTGCAGTCGATGAGTGACACAGGTGAACCCCACAGCCCTGGAGGGACACAGAAGGGTACCTTCGCAAGTAAGTCACTCCTCATTTAGAACCAAAAAAAAAATCAATAAAACAACTAAAATCAAATCAAATTAAAATAAATAAAGATACATACATACATATATAATATACATAAGTATATATAGCATGCACCTAACTATAAAGAAAGCATCTCAAACCAGGATATTATTTTAGCCTTCGACAATCTAATAATGTTGTAGTGCCTAGTGACAAAATATAACATATAACAACCTAATAATTTTGCTGCTCAATGCATATCACCAATTTTGCCCGCTTCACTTTTTTGCTGGCATACACATACATTACATATCTGGCACTAGAAATGATAGATTTCATGGTGTACTGCATTTAGGAGAAGAATATAAGTCATCATCTCACATCACATCAAGGATTCTCTCTCCCTACTTTATAAATGGCATATTTTTTTCCGCTTTTTTTCTTTTTGCACAGGGAAAGCATTTGGGAAGCATTACGTTTCCGCAAATATCTATCTACCTCTCGATTATTAATATATTACGACTCCAGCACAGTGTCATGTCACATGATGTGGAATATAAATTGCTGCGATATTTATTATTTTCATAAGCTATACCTTATACCTAGTCTACCTTTAGTAAGTGGTACGGTGGGATAAAATAAGGGGGGAAAACATGTAGTAATGTATACATTTTTTTGGACGATAAATCATAAAATAATGTAGACTCTCCATTAATTCTACGGAGCATGAAGGTCATGCCAGTGTCTTGTATGTATTACCTCTATACTTTTCAATCAAGAGGAGAAAGAGCGTGACAATCGATTACCATTTGGTATTAAGTGGTTTAAAAGTAAATTATCTCGTCAGTTATGAGCTTCTTTACTTTCTTGTTGTTTTTTATATTTTTTTCTTGGCCAATTAATAACCCCATAATTGATATATAACAATGCATGTACCGTAATGGGATACTGCTCGTACATTTTAGTTTTTGATAATGTGATAATTCATGTAATTTGATAGGATGCTCATCATTCCATTTGTAGTTTGTACTAGTAATTTCTTTACTTCTCCATACTTCTTTCTCCGTCTCTCTGCCTCTTCTCCAGAGAGGAGAGAGAGAGGGGTAATGTGATGCTGGAGCATTATACATATGGATGTGTACATAAACGCACTCTGTCCTTGCATGCATGTATGTGTGTAATAGCTCTTACTATAAATAACCATCCAAAGCATGCGCCCACCTTTTTTTTTTGCATACTTGATGCATGAAATAAGCACTAAAAGAGACACGGATTTTTACCGGCAAAAATACAGCTAACCATTTATTTTTTGCACACACCTGTACATGATCGTGTGTGAGTTTTTGCACATGGATATTGTATGTAATACTGTGTGCCTTATATAATTACATATGTACCATGCATGAGTAATAATAGTAACAAGAGGCACAAGTCGCACGGACCGAAACAGGTGCAGAGTTACCTGAATGAATAAAATGATGTAGTATGACATGTAATTTGTGTACGTTACATACACTTCTTCACAGGTAATTTTTGACTTTTAGTTTTATTATTCCACAAGACAAACAAGAGAAGACGTGTGTGTCCATACCGCCAAGAAATTATATACATATGTCTAGTCATTCATCCTCAAAAACATACATATTAACCCCTGGCAACACCAAAAAGTTATTAAGGCCAGGCCATGTTTGTTGATGGCTAAAAATATTTTCTCGTTCGAAATAACACATTATGTGCTTTGTGAAGGAGGAGGAGGAGGAGGAGGGGGTGGGATGAAATTACACAGAGAAACCAAAAAGGAAGTTTATTGAATGTATACTCCTATTTTTTTTTTTTTATTCTTCGTCCAACCTAGGCAAAAACTCTTTTTGGGGTGGGGAACTTTCAAAGTCATCATCTTGTAGGTGGGATACAGAGAAATGAACATGAGAAGGGAGAGTCATATATTACAATGATATTTCTCTCTCACTCCTTCTCTTCCCTCATTCTCTAGCAGACATTGGATATACACGCGTGCATAAAATAGAGTTTTTTTAAGTCAGGAAAGACCGGATACGAATCGATTTTGTCTGGAAAAAGTACTGTAATATGGAGTTAACGAGATTGGCTAAGAAAATGAAAAAGGTATAAGATAAGATAAAGAAAGGGAGGGAGACAAGAATGAATGAATGAAGGAATCCTTTAAGAATAAAAAATCCTGATGGAGGGAACAGAGTTTTACAACATGTCTAGAGAGGGGGAGAGAGAGCGAATGAGCAAATCGTACGATTGCCACATCATCCATTTTGTTAAAAGTTTGGAAGAATGCAAAAGAGAGTGAGAGATAGAGTCAGAGAGACAGAGAGAGTGAAGAGAGAACAAAGAGAGAAAAGAAAGCAGTGAGGGATACCAAAGAAGAGACATCGAGAGAGAAATGCAAAGAAGGTGGGAAAGCGAAACAGAGAGAGAGAGAAAATGGAGAAAAAGAGAGAAAGCGAAAGATAAGCTGATAGACAGATAGAGAAGAAGAAAGAAAGAGAGGGAGAGAGTACGCCAAGGAGAAACAAAGGAATTGAGACAGCGAAAGGCAGAAAGAAAAAGAAAGACAAAGAAGAAAGAGAGGGAGAAAGAAAGGGCATAAGAAATACAGAGAGAAAGATGAAGAAGAGTATAGGAGGAAAGTGAGAGAGAGAGGAAGAAAAAGAGGGAAAAAGGAAGAAATAAAGAGAAAGGGAAAAGAGAGAGAAAAAGGAAGAAAGAAAGAGCAATGGAAAAGAGAGAGAGAGAGAAAAGGAAGAAAGAAAGATAAAGGAAAAAAAGAGAGAGAAAGTTAGACAAATAGAAGAAAGAGAGGGACAAAAAGAGAGGATGAGAAAGGCGAAGAAAGATAGAACGAGAAAATCAGAGAGGAAGAAAGAGAGAAAGAGGAAGCAAGAGAGACAAGGAGAGAAAAAGAGAGAGAATGAAGGGAAAAAGAGAAAGTCAGACAAAAAGACGATAGGAAGCAAGAGAGACAAGGGGAGAAAAAGAGAGGTAAAGTCAGACAAAAATACGAAAGGAAGAAAGACAAAGAAATAGATAGAGAGAAAGTCGGAGTACAAGAAGATAGGAAGAAAGAGAGAGAGAGAGAGCGAAGGAAAAGGGTAGGGAAAGGCAGAAAAAAAGAAGAAGAAAGCGAGAGATGAATAAGTTAAGTAAGTAATGAAGAAGGAGAAGTATATAAGGCAAAGAGGTCTTCCTCATCTGATTCCTTCCCCTTGCATGAGCTGGATAAGAGGATGTTAATGAAATGTGCATAGGCCTCTCCGGATCTTTTCAATTAAGCTACCTGTACAGGAGTTGATTAAAAGTAACATATGTTCAAAACTCACGCAAAGAAATCTGTACCCATATGTATAACACATGCTTGTGAATCACAGCACGTACCTAAATGTATGCTAAACGTCTCCGCCCTTATGCAAGTACATAACATGCACAACCAGATAATTAACATATTTTTTGTACATTAAACTTTCATGCAACCCCAAAATGCGTGCTTAAAGGAGGAAATTTCCCTGCTTTCTTCCGCTTTCCCCCCACCCGCCCCACTATTCCGCCGCTTCCATTTACGATGCTCATATTTGATCCAAATGTTATTTAGAAATGTAAGCACACATATACATATAACCCATGGATGTAAGACAATATTATGCACTTGATACCTGCCGTGTATCAGTAGAGCATGCTTTCTCTCTTTGTAAAAAAAAAAAAGCATGGGCACAAGGATTTTGACCATTTCTCCATTAGCTTGTTGGCTTGTCTTTTGTAATATTATCATCCACTTTTACCACGAGATTTCCTTACCAGGAAGGGCAAAGGTGGGTGGGAGATTCTGCCTTTCCTTTACATAAAAAGTGGATAGCCTTTGCTATTTACGTGTATTATATACAAGCTTCATTTCATATAAACGCTTTGATACCCATATCCTCTGTCATATCCATGTGCTATTTGTTGTTTTTGTTGTGTGTATATGTGTATGTGTGTAATTTTTTGTCGTAAAGAAACAAGAACTATTTCATCTTTGTTGAGTGCCTCCATTTGACCCTTGGATATTTTATTATAATACTGGTACATGGGATTTATAGTCTATTTAGTAGCAATATTGCTGAGGAGAGTGGTGGTGGTAGTACCTTCTTATTGTCAGTTGCTTTTCTTTTTCTTTTCTTGTTTTTGTGAAATAAATATCCATGATAATACCTTGAATTCATGTATATAATGTGTGCATATATGTATAATTTTTTTTTTCGGGGAGGGAAATAAATGCTTGTAATCGTCGTTTTTTCTCTTGTCTTCTCTTTTTTTACAGTTAATTCTACTGAGCCCGAGTCTAGCGGCTTGAAACCCTCACCCAGTCCTCAACGAGCATCCTCTTTTACAGCACACTTGTCAAATACCTTGACTAAGAAATGTAGTAACGAGCCCTGTAAGTTCTCTATCTCTAAAAAAACAAAAAAATTTTTTTTTTGTATCCTAATCATTCTAAAAGCATTCTCACTTATTTCCTCCTTGTCTTGGAGGGAATGTTTTGGGTGTTTTTGTGGTTTTGTTGGTGTTTTTTAATACCTTTTACTACATATACAATTGTGCTCATCCTCTTGCATATCGTGTCTTCTTCTGTGTGTGTTTCTTCTGGGGGGAGGGGGGTAAAAATGGTGACACTGACAATTGACAGTCATTGAGTCCTTCCCTTTTTTTCATTCTCTGTCGTGGTTTCAATTTCTGAAAATGGCAGAGACATGATTGTGCTCCTATAGTTGATACATGTTCTTTCGTATATACAATAATAATTTAAAGGGGTAAGAATTGGACTCCAGCTTTTCCCGTTTTGTGTGGTTTTGTATTTTGTGTGTGCGGAAAATTTATTGCCCATTCTACTAATATTAATAATTAATAAGAGCAATTTGCATACTCTCAGTGCTGGTTACGACAAGGTTATAAAATTATCCAAAAAAAACATTCCTATTGTTCTTTCACTTCAAGGTTTTGCTCTCACACGTATGAGTCCAATCTACTACATTTGTGTGGGTTTTCGTAAGAGATATATTACTGTTCTCTTTACCCCATCGATATCGTTGAACTTGTTTCTTTTAAAAGAGAATTTTGATCTTGTGTCACCTTGTGAAAAATAGTCGTCATCATTTTTCTTTTTTTTTTGTATATACATATATATATTTTTGTTTGTCTCCAAAAACTCTTCTCATCGTCCTATTCTCCACATAACTTGTTTCTTGTTGATTGAATTTGTGTGTGATATTCACGCACTTGCCATGTGCGCATACAAAATACCTGTTTGTGGATGAGACGAGAAAAAAAATAGACGGTCACATCTTCTAACATGTGTAGAAAAACACTCCTTTTAGTCTTTATATAAAGTATGTGGTAGAAAAAAAAAATAAGACGAAGGAAGAAAGGAATACCTTGAGAAATAATTATTTTCGTTTCCAGGGTGATGTAAAAGGGAATGGAGAAAGGCATATTAAATCAACCGAGAAAGAAAAATGTGCAAGTCTCAGAATCTCTGACTCCTTGTGGCAAATAAAGAGGGAGGGGGGAAATAGAGGATGGAAATTATTCAAGTGTTTTCTACCCACGAATTATATTTCCCATCATCAACCCTCTTGCTATTAAAGAGACTCTTGACAATATTTGACATTATTGCTTTTTTTTTCATACCGTCTATATCCACGTATGTACTGTGGGTATAAACGACATGAAAAGTCTATTTTTCTTGGGAATTTTACACTGCATAGTGGCAGGAGGGTTCTGGGGGGAGAGCAGAGGAGGTGGTGGTGAAAGAAAATTTATATAAATACCTATGTTAGTACATATGATCCATTTTTTCCTATCCTCTCTTCTATCTATGTGTTTGGGAGTGCGTATGATTTACCTAGACAACTGTTGAAAAACTACCATTAAGGATGGCAATCTCCAGGAATTCCTGGGGTCTGCCTGTACGTACACATACATATGTGGGGTGAGGCGGGTGATTATATATTAACATTTATTAAAAGGTAAAATTACATGTCCATATAGTTATATGTATGTCTTCTCCCCCATCATACTCACACTCTCCGAACGAAACACACCACACTGGTGGAGGGATGATAAGCCAAGGAGAGTTTCCATGGACGGAGAGCGTACAAATAATTATCAAGTGAACTACTTGATACCCATTTTACTGTATCGGGAGGTATGATTCATATCTGTAGTCCATGGAGGCCCTCCATATCCATAGGATTCACACTCGTTATACAGTGAGTCCAACCAGAAGTCCAATAATTTCTGGGAAAAAGGGATGGAGGTGTTCCAGATGAGGAAGATTCTTCTCCAGGAGGAGAGATAGAGAGAGAGAGAGAGGACTGAGTACACAAATGTTGTTGAGTTTTGACATATGTATACACATATATCCATAGCTATGTGTCATATGGATGTTATATCCCTCCTAAGAGCAAAATAAGGACAGTGGGATACTTGTTATAATTTTGAATGTACACATCTTACTATTAGTACCCCAGGGAAATGTAGATACTGGGAGGGCAGCGGGGGAAGGTGGTGTTATTAATGGAAGGAAATGGTAGATATTTTTTTATCCCCGAGAAAAATAGGGAATACATATGAGGGAGAGAGACAGAGGAGATTGGAAGTGGGAGAGTCTCTCATAAAGTACTGATGAAATTTGGAATATGTATAATTTCTACGAATCTCGGCTAAGTACGCATCGATATGGGGGGATAGGAGGAGGGAGTGAAATTGGAAGATGAAGCATAAAAAAAAATATATATAAAATATATATAACCATAGTATATCTGTATAAGAGGATCCTTCTTGACATTTATAAAATATACATGTGGAGTAGTTGGTACTCATATAATGATATCGATATTACCGAGAGAGAGAGAGAGAGAGAAATAGAGATGAGAGAAGTCTAATTACTTCCAGAGGGGTGTCCATGGTAACCATTTGATAGAAAAAGGGAGCACTAAACATTATTAAATTTTGAAATTCCTTGAAAAATCCGCCCATGTCAAAGATGAGTGAGCTTCCCCGAGTCCTCCTTCAAGTCCTCCCCGATGATCTCATAATCATTCATCCTTTTACTCTGTGTGTGGAAGCATTCAGAGAGACAGTTTCTCCCTGTCCTTGTCGTCGTCCTCGTCGTTTGTCCTCCTCGTCTCCGTCGTCGTCGTCGTCGTCCTCTCCTCTTTTCTTCCTTCACATCCCGCCCCTCTCCTCCCCCCTAAATAAAAAGAGTTGTTGGTTTCTGGTGTGATATCTCTCTCTCTTAGATAACATTTTCTCTTTCCTAACCATCTCTACTGTTGCTATCACCGCCAAAGACAGAAAGAAAGGGAGATAGAGACAGTGTTGAGAGCTGTAAAAGGAAGAAAAGAAACATAACATTTTGGATAGCGTTTTCCCTCTCTCTCTCTCTCTCTCTCTGTTTTTCAAACAAGACTAGTAAAGTGGAAGTATTCCGATTGGAAAATAGCTAGGATGGTCGGAGAATTCCTAGTCAAGACTTCCTTTTTGTCCCCCCTGTAATATTGTGAATCCATTTTATCACACAAAACGGGAACGACTCCCACCTTTTCCCTTTCTCTCTACCCCTTTCTCCCTCCCTTTCCCCTCCCCCTCTTTTTATAGAGGAGACACAGAGACATCACATTTTCCACTTTCCTCTCTCTCTCTCTCTCTCTCTATCTCTCTCTCACTCTTTCACTCTCTCTCTCACTCACTCTCAGTGAAAAAAAATTCTTTGGCGCTCCCAAACTGTGAACGTCGCCAGCAACAGTAGGGAGCAAAAAGAAGAACAGAGTGTCATCAGCATGAGGTTGAGTAGTGCAGTGTCTTTTTTTTCCCTTCTACACACACACTCTTCTTCTTTTTTTTTTTTGCAAAAAAAAAAGGAGTAGTACACTAAAAAAAAAGGGACAACAGTTTGAGACTTGTGCTTTTCATATAGACAAACGCCAGAGAGTGAGAGATAGAAGAGGGGGAGAGAATTACCGTTGTGTGGCCAATTGATACATCAAGCTCCTTCCCACCAAACTGGTTTCGGCGTGCCTTGTTCTCTCTCATACAGTCCTCCTACCCCCTCTCTCTCCCTCTCCCTCTCTCTCTCCCTCTCTCTCTCTCTCCCTATCTTTGCTCATTTCTTTTCTATTTCACTTCAGTGTCTCCTCAGTTTACGTTTACCCTTTCACGCTCGGGTATACTAATAGTAGCGTAGGAAAATATAAACTTTCCATTTCTTTCTCTTTCTTTCTTTCTCTCTTTCGGTCTCTCTCTCTCTCTCGCTCTCGCACTCTCCTCCTTTCTCAGAGCTGTTTTGTATACGTAATTTTCTCTCTCTCTCTCTCTCTCCCTCCTTATTGAGGTAAGGAGAAAGCGGGAGGAGGAGGAGGAGGAGATGTGAAAGGAAGTGGTACTAGTTGCTGTATTCATTATTACCACAACTGCTTATCCCGGAGCATTCCGTTTGCAGGGCTGGGAACATACAGACATTGGTAGTACTCTGTAGAAAAAAAAAGACATTCATATCTACAATAAAAATTAAGTGGGGAGAGAATAGTAGGGGAAAAAAGGAGGGAGAGAGAAAAAAAGGTGGAGAGGGTTACAAAGAGAGAAGGAGGAGAAGAGGTTGGGGGAGATTAAAATAAAACCATACCGGGATTATATGTGAGACAAAAGAATAATAAACCTCTTATTTTTTACTTTCTTTCCCCCCCCCCTTTTTTTGTGAGAGAGAGAGTTTTTATTTGTGAGGGAGAGAGAGAGAAAGTGTTCATTGTTTACTACCAAGGAAGGTCTACCGGTGAAGGGAAAATTCCCACGGAGGACAGCAACGGGAGTAAATGGGGAGTAGTGAGCTCTGAAGTTGGTGCTGGTGTTCTTTGTGTCTTTTTTTTGTGTATCTAAATACATGTCACGTTTTTTTACCAGTAAATCTGGAGTAACATTTAACCCCCTCACCCCACACACTTCCCAATTTTGGGGGAGGGTAGGATTATGTTTGGATTTATTTTCCACCAAAACTATTAATTGTGGATAAAACTTTTTTTTTTTCCGGGAAAGAAAATAATTGTGATTGACAACTGTCCCGCCCCCTCCCCCCACTGAAGAAACAATTGTGGGTCATAGATTTTTTACTCTGTAAAAATAATCATCGTGGGTAACTTTTTCTTCGGAAATAATAATTGCGGGTGGCAACTTTTTTGTTTTGTTTGTAAAGAGTCAGTTTGAGTGAGAACTGTATTTTTGGGGCACAAACTGCCCTTTGAGTGTGAGAGAAGAAAGCCTTTTTTCCCATTGGTTTAGTGTCATCAAAAAGTTTCGGCTTCAACCATTACGGACGACGGAGAGAGAGAGATAAAAAAAAACAGTTAGACGTTATTGGTGCTATTACTAAATAGTGGTGCTAAACACTACTGCTCCCACTATTTCCAAATTCCTTTGCTTTGAAGGTGACGGAGAGAGAGAAAAAATAAGTGGAGACAGTTTGGACTTTCTCTCACTCCTCTGGAAAAAAACAACAAAAAAGAGGATTTCTCTCGACAGACCAAAAAAAAAACACGAACACACACACAATCGCACATTTCCCTCCAACATTTACAGTGATAGGGGTAAAGAGGGAAAGAGAATGAAGTGAGTGTGGCGTCGGTGAAAATATATATAGTCGGAGAGAGAGAGAAAGAGAGACAACCTCATTTACATGAGGGCTTTCGGTGACATCAGAAGATCTTCGGACTCATCTGCAAAGCCTTTTAGAGCAGATGGCGATTCAACCACTGAAACATCAGATGAGTGCACGAATCTCCTCAATCCAGCAATGCTGCATTACTTTGATTCGGGTAAAGTTAATTAAATGGGACACCTCTCTGTATATATTATACTATCTATGTACATATGCATGTATGCATACGTATGTGAAGGTTATAGAAGCAAAAACGATTAAATCCAAAAATAAAAACGAATTTTGTAGGAGGAAGAAAAAAAAACTCTTGTACAAGTTAATGTATTTTTATGTGAAACTTACAAAGTTTTTTTTTAATTCTTTTAAATACTTCTAATGAGTGCCAGTGCAAAAGCCCTGTTTTCTTGGAGGAAAAAAATGGGATTTTCAAAAATTTGGAATGAACCGGTTTTACTTCTGGAGCTTTCATATGCATATATTCCTTTGTATTTTATCTCATTCGCATTTCCCACCCTTAAAACTCTTTTAACTTTTGTCCCGCACTCATGCCTTCTTTCCATATCATCATTATCATCAACCTCATCGCTGCCAACACCGTCACTATCATCATCATCATCACCTTTTCCCATGCTTTTCTACTTTCACTCCATATATATTTCCACTCTCTGCCTTTCACCAAACCTTTCACTTCTCCCTCTCTCCCGCCCTTTCTCTTTCCCTCCCTTTTTTTGTACATCCACACCGGGAACCACACATAGACACCTGTGATTTATTTTTAGCCCACACAATTTGCCTCAACCGGAATTTTATTCCACACATTCTCTTTTTTCTCTCTAACAATTTACGATAATTTAATTGACGTGCCCAATATCTTTTATTGCTATTTCATAAGGACAAAGCATACTGTAAATTGCAAAAGCAAAGAACGGTTACATGATGGCTGCATGAAATGACAAAATTAATTTAAATATTCCTATAAACAGGAGGAGGAAAAATAAAATTCTCGAATGCTCCATTTTACTATTTATTTAGTAGTAACATACTTTGTAAAATCACGTTGTTTCCTTCGTGTAAAATACCACATAGGTATACGTATATCCATATTAGGAAATACGAAGCCATTACATCTTCAATTTTTCTCTCTCTTCCTTTCTGCCTCCTGGAAAGTCAAGATATTTTTCAATTCCTTGTGTAGCTGAGAGAGAAAAAAAGAGAAAATAACATGCGCGGAGCGCAATTAATGCTTTTCCAGGTAAACGCTTCCACACAATTCCCAGCATTGACTTGTTAGGTTGCTTTGTGCAACTCCTCTCTTTTCAAAGAGAGATGATCAAAACTTCCCTCTTGTATTTTCGCTGCGTTTGTTCTACGTACATATCCATGTATGTATATACATATGAATCCAAGACTTCAAATGAGAGAAATCAAGCAGGGAAGGGGAACGCATGGGCTGGAGAATCTCCACATCCACCAAGGGAATTGAAATGCTCGTAATTACACCCGTGGAGTGAGGACAGAAGATTTTTCCTCTGTATTATTATATCCATATACATACCTATGCATATTTCCGTTTATACTTTCCACCATTACGTAATACACATGAAAAGAAAAGCAAAACTATACTTTATTCGCCGTTGGTTCCCCATAGTTTTTTTTTCACTGTGGCTCTGCACTTGCCAGTAATTCATTCTGATATCATTTTAACAAGGTGTGCACACGTACACGTAAGATATGGTTACTGGATAACAAGTGAGAATTACTAGTGTTTACATAGACTTTAGACGTTTAGACGGAAAGAGACGGAAGGCAGGAAGAACGAGAGAAAGACAGAGCAGAACTGAGAGAGAGAGAGAGAGGGCGAAAGAGATTTATGGATAAAGCATGCTAGTTACAGGCAGGCAGGGATATACAGATGGAGCGACGAAGAAGAGGAAAGAAACGGAGAGCCAAAGTGAAATATCGAGAGAGCTAAAGAGAAAGAACGAGAGAGGCAGCCAAAGATCGAGAGAGCTAAAGAGAAAGAACGAGAGAGACAGCCGAAGATTGAGAGAGCTAAAGAGAAAAATTGAGAGAGATAGAAAAAGCGACAATGAGAGGAAGAACGAAAGAGAGAGAAAGAGAAAGGGCGAGAGTGGCAGAAAAAGTGGCAATGCGAGCAAGATCGAGAGACAGAAAGAGAAACAATGAGAGAAAATCCGAGAGAGAGAAAGAGAGACAATGCGAGCAAGACCGAGAGAGAAATAGAGACGATGATAGAAAGACCGAGAGAGACAGAAAGAGAGACAATGAGAGAAAGACCGAGAGAGAGACAATGAGAGCAAGACCGAGAGAGACAGAAAGAGAGACAATGAGAGAAAGACCGAGAGAGAGACAATGAGAGAAAGACCGAGAGATACAGAAAGAGAGGCAATCCGAGAAAGTAAGGGAAAGAGTGAGCAAACACGAGGCAGACAAGAGATGAAAATGGAGACAGAGCGAGAAAATATATAGGGAGGAAAAGACAAAGAGAAAGAGAGAGACATAGAAAGCTAAAGAGAGGGAGATAGAAAGAGAAAGAGAGAGAGATAGAAAGAGAAAGAGAGAGACAGAAAAAAGGGAGAGACCGAAAGAGAAGTGGTTATAAGTAAAATGAAGCAACAACGACGATTCGCAACTGGTACTATTCATGTGACATCGTAGTTAAAAGTAATTGTGGTTATGGTGACGGGACAATGTGCGTTTAATCTCCCAATGATTACACCACAATACGCCAGCAGACACCAAACACACATCTCCTGGAAAGAGGGAGTGAGTGTGAAAAAGGATAAGGGGATATTTACAATGGAGTATGAAAATGTTTCCCAGTATTTTTTATTCATTGTAACTGAAGGATATGGTGCAGAAAAACTAGTACTGGCTTTGAAAACGTGTATATATGTATGCATGTACATGCATATATACATTATATGTGAATACATTGCAAAGATTAGCATGGCGCAAATGTAAGTAGGTATACCCAGCGTACAAATTGTCCATCGAGCTTGAAGTACGCATGTATATTAGCTGAAAGGCTCACCTCACACATTAAATGTATAAGAAAAAGAAGGGAATATATTGTGTGGTATATCCTAAGCCTTTACTCCTACAAAATGGAAGGTAATACTACAGTGCAGGACGAAAAGATACATAACACTGGCATATTGCATAAGAGCTTCAGCTTCATTAACAGTTTTTTTTTACAGCTGACTGGAGGTAAGCATGAATCATGTGATCTTAGGAAAATTACAAGGACATTAGTTTACTTGAACACAGACAGGCAGAGCAGGTAGTAAGTGGGGAAAGTTGTATTGCTATTACAGCAATATCATATATCTAGATAATCAGCATGTGGACAAAGGGGGGAAACTATATTTTTTTACACTGTATTACTTGGTATAAATATGTATAAAGGAGATTAGTACGTTCCCATTTCTTTTTTTCTCCCTATGCCCAGGTATGTGAACCTCAGTGACGGCAGCGATTTTGAAAAGAAATGCAATTTTTAAGGCAGGCTTGGGTATCCCCCACAAGGGAATAATTATTATTCTGACTACATACTGCATGCACAGAACGATCAGAAACGTTTGGATTCCACTCTCATCTTGGTACATAGTATAAGGTACAAACTCACCCTTTTTTTCGATTGCCACTACCATCACAAATAATTGCATGATGTAAAAAAAATGATTTCTCCCGTGAATGACACGAGCCACTATTGTTGGTGAATGTAGGCACTTAAATTGTACGAAAAAAAAAGAATAACTTGTAGAAGAAATATACAGAAACTGTTTATCCTTTTTTTTCTCTCTTTCCGTCTCTCCAATGCACGCCATCAG
>JAQGBT010002276.1:0-25087 GCA_034698585.1 Disparrhopalites patrizii
TTTCTTGTGCTTTCTTTTTTTGTGCTTTCTCTTTTTTCTTGTGCTTTCTTTTTTTGTGCTTTCTCTTTTTTCTTGTGCTTTCTTTTTTTGTGCTTTCTCTTTTTTCTTGTGATTTCTATTTTTCTTGTGCTTCTCTCGTTTCTTCCGCTTTCTTGTTTTCTTGTGCTTTCTCTTTTTTTGCATGCTCAATTTATCCGGCTTTTTCCTTTTTTGAGCTTTCTCTTTTTTCTTTGGCATTCTAATTTTAGTCTGCTTTTGTTTGCTTCAGTTTTCTATATTTTCTTTTTCTGTCTGCATTCTATTTTTTGTCTTTTATTATTCCTTCTTTTTTCTTCTGCTTTCTCTTATTGATACTGTTTTTTCTTCTCCTTTCACTGTGTTTGCCACTCCTGCTTTCTCTCCTCTTTTAACTTCACCAATGTAAAGGTACAAGCAGTCATTTTGTCGCGAATGGCTACATTTTCTCTCTCTCTCTCTCTTATCTTTAATTCTCTATCTCCTAATTTCGGAAATTTTATTTGCTCTTGTACTTATGTACTTCGCCTTTGTCTACTGCTTCCTTTCGTGGCTTTCCGTGCGTTTTACTTTCCCTATCATTTGCAAGTAATTCTTCCCTTTTCTGCTGATACTCGTTCAATACACTAGAAATTCTGAGAAAATGTCTAAATGAATATGAGTGAATAAAGAAAATCCGCCGCCACCCAATGGAAACCCCAACAAATATTTCCCCCTGCATGTTGGCAGCCTTTGAAAGACAGCAAATTGGGGAAATGAGAGCCACTCCACGTTGAAAGTGTCAGTGGTGGCGGATGACAATAAAGAAGGAATTAAATACGAGAAAATGCATCCTCTCATAAAGTGTAATGGAGTGGTTGACAATAAATAATCAAAGCCAGTCACTATTTCCCATAATGCAAAAGGGCGGAGTAACCCATACCAACAAAAAACGTACATAATAACGTCCTGGCAAAAGTAAAATGGTTTAGCGGGAAGAAAAAAGGAGTCAGCTCATCGTACTAAACGCTAATACAAGGCAATAAAATTGAACGGGATTCTGTATACACACTCTCCATTACTTGTAATGTGTATAAATGCTATAAAGTAACGGGGGAAAGCGTATAGAAAAAATGGAAAGTGCGGAGCCAAAAAGGAAAGCTGGTAGATTTTCTTCGCCGAATAATAATCCTATGGCAAAACAAGTGATGAGTGATAGGAAACATTTGAATGGGAGGAAATTGGCACGTGTGAAAATGAAGGTTGAACCTTTTTTTTTCATTACACAAATGGTTTCTCTCACTCAATCTTTTTTGTTATTGTTTCTCCCAAGGAAAACTTTCTTTTTCTATATAATACTCTGTGGATTCATTACGGTCGAGAAGATTGACCCAACATTGGAAGTCGTCTTGAGATATATAAATAACGAATCTAATACTTCCACCTTAAAAGAAGGGGATTGTCAATTTTCTGTAGTGAAAGAAGTTGTAAAAATGTCTCCTATTTCAACAGAATGGATGTACTTCCTCTTTCCAACTTGTTTATGTTTTGTAAACACTCGACTAGTTGAAACTTTTTACAAGGAAATGCTCGTCAATTTCTGTATAAGAGGCTTTCAGCCTCGCTTCGATCCTTCAATCTCGTTTCAAGTTTGGTTTTGTTTCTCTTCTGACTACTTTCTCCTAGTTTTTCTGTCCATCCAAGTTCATACTTTCCTTTTGTGTTCCATTGTAAATGGAAAAAATGGATGTACCAATATACTGTAGAATATAGTATATTTATAATTTTGTTTTAAAATTCCAAAGTTCGAATTTGTAACGTGGCTGTGTAAGAATTGTTTTTTTTTAATTATTTAAAACTTCAATTCTACAAATTAATATAATTTTGTATTTCATAATATATTTAAATATAATTATGTAGGAATATAAATATAATAGTTCAAACAGCCAACTTGATATGACCGGCTTTACTCAATGCTGAAGCGGCGTAGTTTCGAATTCATGTTATGCAGTTGGTACGATCTCCCTTCGTATAAACCAAATATTGTTTTTTTTTCCATCGTAGCTATAAGTTCAACAAATAGATAGATATTTTAATCAACAAAAGGAATTTGCCAGATTAGGGGGAGTTATGAAATTTGTAGTGTTTTGCTACAGAAAACGGCTGGAGTCAGACAACATTTTTTTCTCTATATTTTTGAATCCTTCACCATTTATTCCCTTTCTCTATAACGGTTTTTACCCACACCATCGCATTTAGTTTGCTTTCTACAGATATAATGGTTTTTTTTGTCATATTGGCGAGGTTTTTCCGACCTCGCAGGTTTACGGTTTTTTCTATGACCATTTTTTTTCATTTCAAATCTTTGTTACATATTAATACGGCACTTTCTGCATTTATTTTACCTTTTTAAATTCTCCCATCTCTTTTTAACCGTTTTCTCTTTCTCTTGAGAGTGTCCTCTCTCGAGAGTCCTCCAGTCTTCTGTAAATGTATAGTCACTAGTCATTATAAATATAATAAATGCCAGTACCTTATGTATGTGTATGCATGCATACACAAATACTCCAAATTGGGGATGAGCCAATGGAAGGGAAATATGTGTTGATATTAGCTGGGCTTATACTCACAGAATAATAAGAGCTGGATGGGAAAACAGGATTTTGGAGGGTTATTTAATTAATTTAATGAATGTAAACAAGAATATTTAATGAAAGAGTTCCCACATTGGACGGGATGATTTAAAACATTCACTTTTAAGCATGAAAGAAAGAGTATTGCAAGAGGCTCTTATTTGTCTCGATGTTTGACAGGATCAAAATGATATGCCTGAGGTAATCTTTAAGTTTTTTTAAATCCTTTGTACGTGTCGTTAAAATTCACAGATGAATAATACATGGAATTGAATGCATCAGAAAATTACATATGTAATTAAGTACACAGGTATGAACTCTTGCTGGATTCATTGCTGGACTTCAAGCTAAAGAATTATAGTGATGCTCCACGGGATTTCCTTTCATCAATGAAGTCTCGGTTTTCCCGGGAAATCCGCAAAAGAGACATTTGTATGGAAATTACAGTTTGCAGCATCCTTTATGGTAGAAAGCAGAGGAAATAGCTTATTATTTCCAGAGGATTTTGCCCCAATAAATTCATTCACCTTGTACAGGAGGCGGTAATTATTGCCACAATTTTCAAAATTAATGATTTCAGACGATACGAGATCAAATGTGGGTGGAGAAAGCCCGGACTTCTAACTATGGTGGGAGAAGCCCCCGTAATTATTTTGGGGCTGTCAGAGCGAGAATTCCCCTGAGGCATAAAATTTATAGGAGTCTGCCCCCATTTTAGGTTTTTGTCTATACCCCCGAATTTGACAGGGAATCTTTCCTCCAGGGAATTTGGGTGAAAATGGGAAGAATAATGCTTATGGCAATAAATTATGATGCGACGAGAGAAAGCTTTTCCTTCAGGAGGTTTTTGGGGAGTGAAGCACTTTAATCAATAAAATTCTTTTCCAAATGCCAAATAATAACCCTTTCCCTTCTGCATCCTCTCACCCCGCCCCACAGGAATTCCTCCCCAAAATCTGTGGACATGTTGATATTCATCCGTATTTAACTGGAAAAACAGGCTGATAGGAGGATAAAATTCTTTTTGTATAGTTTCCATTTATTTCCGAGGTTAAAAAAGTTTTTTTTATTTCGGGGGCATAGTAATAATGGAGAAAAGTTTTTCTAGGAACTGTGAAAATGATCATAATAATAATAATAAATGGTTTAAATCCTGCAGGGGAAACGAGAAAGGTTTGGAGCGCGAATTATTATAATAATAGTTTCTAAACAATCCAGTACGTTTTTCCTGGCGAAAATATACTTTTCATGGACAAATATATTTGTATTTATAGCTGTTGGCGAAAACTTTTTTGGACCAACAACTTTTTTTTCTAATGCTGAAAAATTTGGTCAACACTGATTTCCCACGTATTCCTTGCTGTTAGTATTTTTAATGCTGAAGGAATGTAGTTAGTCGCAAAGTTCTCATTCGTCAATATTCAACTATTCATGGAATATAAAATTACAGTTTTTAGACATAAAAATTTCCACTGCCGTCATTTTTGGGGAAATTGTTTTCGCATTTATATGTACGATGTGGCGTCATCATGCCAAGAGACGTTATTGTTTTTTTTGTCTCTTATCAGAGAAGTAAAAATAAATAACAAACAAATATCTTGTCGTATGAAACAATTTCAGGGATTTTCATCGTTTTTATTGTAGATCATTTGTACAACTTTTTATTACAAAGGGCGAAAGCAGCATGGAGTTTTTTGGGGTGCCTAATTCGTAATTCCTATTTAAGAATATTAAATTTCCAAAAGTCCCGCCATTCGAAATTCAAGGAAATTATATTTAGGTATTTGCATTTCGTCTTCCATTGTTCCAATTGTTGTCAGCATGCTCATAAAAATAAATTCAACTATGAGCTATAGTTAAAAGGGTTTCTCTTTGTAATGAGAGTAATTTATTCATGCCGGAAACAATTTCGTCATGTTTGAATTTCAAACGAATACAATTAAATTCGCCGTTAATGCATCTAATCATGATATAATCACATCATAATTACTACATGCCGTACTAATATCATAATTGATTCACAGGGCTTTTGTTATTGAACTAAAATAGATTGGAATAATGAATGGGAAGGAACAATTACCCTTTGATATCCGAGAACCTATATAGAATAGCTGGATGATTCCAGGTAATTGTTAACCAAATCAACCTACAGTGAAATTGGATTAAAAGCGGATTCTCAATCGGTCTTTTTGTACCCTCACAAAATAACAGTACCTCTCACATTTTTTAGCATCCTGCCCTTTGAATGCATCCAATAGCGGGTATTACGTCATCCCAAAATGCCTAGAGTCTTCCAGGGAAAGTTTGGCAACCGGAGACAATGTGCAGATTTCACACTCCATTTAATATTCTATTAGGATTGTCAAAATACAGAAAAAAAAGGAAGAAACTCGATCCATAAACATGGGGTAAAAAGAGTTGTAAAGGAAAAAAAGTTCGGTTTTTTTCTTCTATTTTCCTTTGTTTCAAGGACAAAAAACAGAGCATTACTGTTACCGTTTTAAGGGGAAATTGCATCTCTCTTTTACTCTTCTACTATTCTACGACTGCTACTAAAAGCATTAAAAAAGTTTCCTTCACGAATATGAAACTTTTTCTCTCCTTCGGATGGGTGGGGAACGTACAATTATTGATGTGATTTTGTTTTACTTGGAAAAGAGGACAAGTGGGGAGACAGAGAGGCAAGGAAAAAACAAATCACGATACATCTTTGAAGTTACTCTGGAGTAAGTTCAGCAACTTTCAGTAACAAAAATCAAGGGAATCTCCCATTTCCATTCAAATTTACCTGGAAATGTACATTCAGAGTGAGAACAGCTGATTTGGTCTCAATCTAGCCATCACAGATGTAATAAATTCGTTATTTTATTGGCAATTTTGTTCGTAAAAAAAAATCCGCGGTACTTCTCTCCAATTTTAAATGGTAAACCTTTCACGGAAAGGTGGTGAATTTGCAAAATACTTGGAATATCAACAGATTTTAATTTTTTAAGTTGATTTGTTTATTCATTTTCCTGTTTTGTAAATTTAAAAAAATATTTTTAATTTTTTCCTACTTGCTGCACCTTTGAGTTTTCCCAGCAGAATTTATTTTAATTTTTCCTTGGAATAAAACCACATAAATGTAAAAAGGATTTGATAAAGTAGTCATTTCATAATTGAAATGTTTGGGTTTATTAACATTATCGTAGTTAAAATTATACTGGAGATATCCCAGAAATCCATTAGAGAAAGTGGCTGAAAACACCCCCAAAGTTTCCATCTCATCTATATAGTAAACTACCTTCCACACTTTTCACTTCTTTCCTTTTTATTGACACTTGGAAAGGAGCAAAGTTTTTTTTTGCATATATAGAAGACACAAGAAAAGTGTTCTTTTTTTGCTTTTTTTCCTTGTTTGGTAAATAATTTATGACCTCGTTCGTGTCACCACACATGAAGGCCCACAAATTATTATTTTTTCATGTTTCAATGGCAAAACTTAATTCTTTCAAATTGTTTTTCTCTCTCCTTGCTTGCCTTTTATTCCGTTGTTACCCCAAAAAAGGGTGAACACACAAAAATGAAATGAATTAGCCGGGAGAACAGTTTATTACCGAGGCTTTCCAGGGCTTATGAATCCGTACAGGCAATTCCTTTACCATAGCTGAAAAAATGCTATATAAGAGAACATTCTGGTATGCAACATAAATATTATTTTTGTATGTCTTTTATCCCCCATTTTTACGGGAACTCTAAATCATTTTGTATTTTTTGGCTGGGCATTTCAAAGGAAATGAATATTCTTCTACATTAAGACTGCGTGGTGGTAATCCAATTTGATTCTTTACCCTCAAAACGTCGGTCTATGATACATCCTCCATTTATCATTTTCCCCCTTTAAAATGCGGAAGAAATCCGATAAAGGAATTTTTAACGCACTTAAGCAGGAGAGCCAGGAGTTTCAAGAGTTTCACAAGTCTTTTTTCGGCACCCTAAATTCATAATGAAAAAAAAAACTATAGAGAAATCCGGGTTGGGCTCCGGAAAAAATGTGAAGATGTAAATCACTTCGTAATATCTTGACTACACTAGGCTTTTGGAAGGTAGACGGCATTTTTTCCTGGAAAGGAATTTTCACTCCAGCAGGAGTGTGGAATGTTCAGGAAAAATGTATTCATTGAACTGTGGGAGAGCGCTTCTGAAGATTAAATCTGGAGACGAAAGCATCTTCAGTCTCAGCACCTTGTAATAAGGAAAGAGTATCAGTTACGCGAGAACGCATCGATTTTTTTTGGAATCTCGCTCTTTCTCTCTCTCTCGAGAAGAGAAGAGAAGACTTACCGTCTTCTCTTCTCTGTTTTATCTTTTTTTTCTCTAATTTTCAAGTTACCGCTTTATCTTTTAGCTTATTTTCTCACTCTTGGCTTCCGTTACTCTACTTTTTCAGAATACTTCGTTCTCGCACGCGATTTCTTCCGTCTCCTTTCTCTCTCTCTCTTTTTCTCCTATTCTTTTC
Organism: Disparrhopalites patrizii; assembly: GCA_034698585.1. Classification (NCBI taxonomy): domain Eukaryota; kingdom Metazoa; phylum Arthropoda; class Collembola; order Symphypleona; family Sminthuridae; genus Disparrhopalites; species Disparrhopalites patrizii. The sequence continues at coordinate 7,126 of JAQGBT010002276.1, forward strand.
GTCTATCCGTCTCCTTTCTCTCTCTTTTTCTTTTATTCTTTTTGTATCATTTTACTCTCTCGCTATTTTTCTCCTTTTAATTTTGTCTCATTTTTCTCTCTCTCTCTCTCTTTCTGCTTTTAATTTTGTCTCATTTTACTCTCTTTCTTTTATTCTTTTCGTCTCACCTTTCTCTCTCTTTCTTTTATTCTTTTCGTCTCACTTTTCTCTCTCTTTCTTTTATTCTTTTTGTCTCATTTTTCTCCCTCTTTCTTTTATTCTTTTTGTCTCATTTTACTCTCTTTTTCTCCTTTTAATTTTGTCTCATTTTACTCTCTTTTTCTCCTTTTAATTTTGTCTCATTTTTTTTCTCTCTCTCTCTTTATTTTATTCTTTTTGTCTCATTTTACTATCTTTTTTTACTTTTAATTTTGCCTCCTTTTTCTGTCTCTTTTCTCTCTCTCCCTTTCTCTTTCTCCTTGTTGTTATGTATTATTATTTTTTCTCTTTTCTCTATCTTTTAATCTCTCCCTTTCTCTTTTTCCTTGTTGTCCTTTCTCTTTTACTTGATGTTACGTATTATTATTTTCTCTCTCTCTCTCTCTTCTGCATCTTTTCTTTCTCTCTCCTTTCTATTTGTCTTTCTGTCCATTTATATTTCTCTCCCTTTCTCTTTCTTCTTGCTTTTACATCTTATTTGTCTCTATCTTTCTTCTTTTATTTTCTTCCTATTTTTTTTCTCTCTCTCTTTCCTTTTCTTTCTCTCTGTATATTGTATCTCTCTTTCTCATTTTCTCCCGCTTCCTTTCTCTCTCTTTGGCTCTACCATCTCTCTCCGTCGTTGTCCCTCCGTCGCTTTCTCTCTCTCTCGATGTCTCTGTCTGTCAATATTCTCGTTTTCTCTTAATTTCACACCTTCTCTTACTTTCTCTCCCCGCAGTCTCTAGGTCTCTCTCTTACTGTCTTACTTTTCATGTTTTCATAGTTCTCTCTCTCTCTCTTGCTGTGTCTCTCTTTTCAACTTTCCCTCTGTAGGTCTCTCTTTTGTATCCTCTCTGTCTTCGTAGCTCTCTCTCACTGCCTCTCTCTCTTTCTCTGTCAATCCCATCCTCGCCGCTTCCAAGGGATTGCTGAGATGAAAAATGACTTAAAAATCACCTTGTACCTTTAAACAAAAAATGACTGTCATGGATCTCCACCCATAATAAAGGCCATATCTTCCCTCCTCTCACTTTCACCGCTTTCTCCGACAGATCCGCTTCTCTCACAGAATCATCGATGACAGCGTCCCAGGGTTAGGCGGATTCAATAACGATTGTTTATGCATATGTACATATCCTATGCTCAGATGGGCTATGCTTCCATACATATCTTACGTAACATGTATGGACGTAGGTGTATACTAAATAAAAAAGCTTTTACTCGGAGACTAGTCGAGCCATTATTTTTGGTATGGATTAAAGTAAAAACGGCGGGACGAGCGAAATTTTTTCGGCATATTTCATCCCGCCTTTCATATAACTGGAGAAATGCGGATGGAAAGAAGCAGAGGAGGCGCGTTTACTAAAAGATTACCTTGGTGATTTATTCCATCCAGCTAAAATTCCCTGTAACAATAACCACGTGTTCTCCAAATCTATATCTATAAGATCGGTTGGAGTACATGGGGATTGAGCCTCAAGAGTAAATCAGGAGAAGGCTTAAGGGTTTTGGTAAATGTTTTTTCTTACCCATACACGCACACGTAGAAAATGGGGCACATTTCCTTATGACTTTCACTTGAAAAGGTTAAAGTTCTCCAAAATATACTTTCATGTTTGTCGAGAGCCCCGTTTATATAAGGGGGACTCCGAAACTCCCTTTGTTTTCTGAGGCATACATAATCATGGCAAATACTGAAAAAATCTCTTCTTTTATCTGTATTTCTTTTTGTTTGACTTTTCACGTGAACGGGCAAAGTTGTGTGACGTGTGCCCTTGCGGAAATATGGAGTGGTGTAGTGGTTTTTGTGAGTTTTAACCTGCATATTACACATATATACATACATATGTATCTATTCTATAAGTACCTACATGTACCCACATCTGTATTACAAGATAGAATTTCTACTCTAGAACGGCAATTTTGCCGCATATCAAATAGAACTCCGTCGGTAGTGAGCCCAACTCTTTCGTATTTTTTTCATTTTTATACCTGTTAATGTAGAAATTTGTATCATTTTTGTGTCATATCGAAGAATCGCAGAGACGAAAACAATACGGAAACTTTAGCTGGAAGCATTTATGTGCATACATGCCATGTTAAAGGTATGTACATCAAATATCAAAGGATACCTTCCAGAGCACATTTTATTGTTAAACATCCTCCCAAAGATCCTCTAGTGAATTCCAATTCGACCTTTAAAAATAGATCAGATAATCACCAATTACCGTCCAACTATAGAAACCTCCCGAAAGTTTGATCCTTCCCCTCTCAAAAAGGAAAAAAATAAATATTCCCTATAAGAAACGCTCATAATTTACTTTGTGAGACAAGGTTCAAGTTCATTCTTCCTCTGCAACTTGGACTCACTTGTAAAAAAGGGTTTTATAACCCGAAATAAAATACGATACTATCCCCGTATTCCACTTGATATGCCATGGGACCCCGGACGATTTTTCATACGGGAGTTTTTGATTCCGAAAATCTGTCACGTCTTCAAGGAAGAAGATTTTTTTTTGGAAAGGCAGCTCTAGGGGTACATATTACCGGGGAAAAGTGCATATCAAAGCCGTCTGCCTTCCATACATTTCCAAAGCTCTTTTTTTTTTCTAGGAGAACATTTCCAACATATTTCATTTATGTCTAGATTTTTTTTTGGGGGGGGGGGGGAAGAAAAAGTTCTATTATTCCTGGATCTTTTACCCTCTATAATAATAGGGTCCAGCTACCCTGAAAATGCTTTTGGAGACACGGCCTCTTGGAAGGTTTTATGTGTCAGCTTTTCCTTTTGTCTGTGTATGCACATTCATACACGTCTTTTATGGTATATATACATACATATACATGTGTACATATAATCTACTCAAATGTAATGTACCGACACTTGCACATTCTTGCATTTAAATACAATATGTATATACATATGTGTATGTACACGTACGTTATATCCGTCTCAGACGTATTAGTATTTCATTCTTCCTCCTCCACCGTAGATTTTTTTTTTTATAAGGACAGACTTTTGAAACTCTCTGGGACTTAATCCTTCGTTTAAATTCCTCGTCGCTCCTCGAACAAAGTTGCGTCTGTGGAATGAAAATAATCGGGTCGTTCGTGGTACACGGGAAAGGAGCTTTTATTCCACCTCGTCATCATCCTCATCTTCTTCTTTCTCCACCATCAAAACCTTCATCATTGCCCTGGGCTTTCATGTGGTCGTCTTTACCCCTTCCCATTGAATTCTATTCAATATTATCCCATCCCACAAACGGGAAGGGCTAATGAGTTTTTCTGGGGACAAAAAGTGTTTTCTCCCTCCCAATTATCTTAATGGGGAACGGTTTGGAAAATCCGCATTTTCGTATGGAATTTACGCTTCCAGTCCATTCTAATGGTATTTGAAATGCTCAGGAGGAATTTTTGATTATTTTATTACGCTGGTCTGATCTACGTGTGATGGGTGCCAGGATTATTTATTCTGTAACGGTTTTTTCCGTTTTCACATTTTCCAGGTAATTTCCCGGACCCGACAGGCTCTCAAGGGTTTCTCCATAACTGTTTTGCATGGTTCTATACATTGGTTTTCCTGGATAACTGGAACTTCTTTTTGCTTATCATTATAAAGAGAGCTGACTTGATAGAAAACTATTCTAATTTTTTAAATTTAATATGTATGTACATATGTATTATACATAGCTACATAGACGTGAACCATTGTGTGTAGGCACATATGTATGTATATAATTCTCCCGTGGGATTCATACAAATATTTCTGGAATTTATTTTTGCAAAATTTTAAACGTTTTTTACTTGACAAAACCCTTACAAAATATGTTTACGTCTACATACATAGCTACAACAATTCCAATAATAGCGTAATCCTTCTTGGCTGTGAATGTCCTCAAACTTTGTATTGTTTGGAGGAAGCAACTATTTACAGTATATTTCAAGAGATTTGAACGCCATTCGATGGTTTTATTGTAACAAATAAAGTCTGAATTAAATTTCAGATACATCTGTTCCACACTGGTAAAAGTTGTTTTGTGTTTTATTTTTCAATTCGGTCGTTGCTCGTGTTCAGTGCTACTTTGCTCTTACTCATCAGTTATTTCCTTGAAACTGCCATTCTCTAAATATCTATACATATGTACATACATATGTAGATATTTAGATACCTTGGCATTAGATGCAAACATATGTATTTAAAATTGTTGTCTGCCGCGAACAAAAACTTTTATCCCTCACGTGAATTTGAATCCCTCACACATTCTTTAGAGCCATGCCACTCCAGGCGTCGATTTAATTATTTTCTCTCCTTTCTCCCTGTAACAATGACACTTAAGCAGTCCCGTCAAATCTCGTCCTCTCTACTTCTAGAAAAAAAATTCTTACTTCAAAGACGAAGGGGGAAAGGCAATTTTTCTTCCCCTGAAGTTACCTCCATGATACGACAACACCCTCCCGTAGACGCTGTTGAGGGGGTGCCAAAAATGTGTGAAATGTCCTGAGGAAATAATATTACTTTGAAGTACCAAAGATTTTCCTAAAGTGCAGGCATGACGGAATCTGCTCTGCATGTATTTAACAAAACATTTCCCTCCTGAAAAATGTCACCAATTCCCATTCTGATCTCTCTTCTTCTCTCTCTCTCCTTCCCATTCTACCTCCAGCATACTTTAGTTGACTTATTCAAGAGAAAATATTTCCCAGGAGGGAGTAGTAGCTGGTCGACATGGGAAAATGATGTTGTAATAACTCAATTCTTTGTACGTAAGGAATTCAAAACCGATTTCCCCCCTTGGGCTGAGGGAAGCGTTCAGAATCGGTGATGGTCTTTGTCAAAAAATACATCCCGTTACACTTAGTAACCCTCCGAGTTTTTTCTACGTTTTTGCCACTTTTTGTGTCACATAGTGAGAGCGAGAGAGAGGCAGAGCAAGAGAGAGAGAGCGGCAGAAGCAAGAGAGAGAGGCAGAGCGAGAGAGAGAATGAGCCACTGACGATGAGAGAGAGAACGAGAGAGAGAGAGCATGAACCAGTGAGAGAAACAAAGAGACAAAATGATCGGGTGAGACAGAATGAGTGAAAGAGAGAGAGAAACGGAAAGAAAGATCGAGTAAAAGAGAGAGAAAGATCTAGTGAAGGAGAGAAAAAGTTCGACGGAAAGAGAGAAAGAGCGAGTGAAAGCGAGAAAAACAGAAAAGGAGAGCAAAAGAGAGAGAGAAAGGGAAGAAAATAAGGAGAAGGAAAGAGAGAGGAAGAGAGAGAAGGAAAGACAGAAAAGAAGAGAGAGAAGGGAGGACATAAAAGAAGAGAGAAAAGGGAAGAAATAAAAGGAGACAGTCGAAAAGAGACCAGAACACACAGAAAAGGAGAGAGAGAAGAAAAGACAGAAATGGAGAGAGAAGAAAAAACAGAAAACGAAAGGGAGAAGAAAGACCGAAACGGAGAAAGAAGAAAAAACAAAGGAGAGAGAGAAAAAGGGTCAGAAGAAAAGACAGAAAAGGAGAGAGACAAAAAGGCGCAGAAAAGACAAAAAAGGAAAGAAACAAAAAGAATCAGAATAAAAGGCAGAAAAGGAAGGAGACAAAAAGGATCAGAGGAAAAGGCAGAAAAGGAAAGAGAGAAAAAGGATCAGAAGAAAAAGCAGAAAAGGAAAGATACAAAAAGGCGCAGAAGAAAAGACAGAAAAGGAGAGAGACAAAAAGGCGCAGAAGAAAAGAAGAGAGAAGACAAAACGCGAGAAAGACAGTGAAAAATAGAGAGACGGCCAACGAGAGAAAAGTGAACACAAGAGAGGCATAGCAACAAGAGAAAGAGAGAAGAGAGAAAAAGGAGACCACCAAATCCAGCTCGGTGACCCAATTTCCGTCTGGTTGTAGAGAGGAAATGGAGATTTTTTTCTGTATAAATGTCCCTTCGTCTGGGTTTTGCCCTGGCACGGGCATACAAGGTGTTATAAAAGCTTTCACCGCATACAGCGAAAATAGGAAGGAAGGAGTGTTGAAGGAGGAAGATGACAGAAAGGCAACAGGAGGGTTGGGGAAGAGATGGGAGATGAATGTGAAATCAATTTAAAAATGTAAATGCCCACCACGGTTTTAAGTGCACCAACATGGAGATATAGAGAGGAACGTGGGAGAGCTTCGGCTTCATTTAATATATTAACATACTATGCATATAAGTATACGTATGTATATTTGTCCTTACATACATATATTCGTTCTTAGTATCAGCACTTTCTTTCGTAAGCTTCAATGTAAAGCTGTTATAATTCTTTACGGGCATTTTTGTACTCTAGGAAAAAAGGAGGTACGGGCGGATTGGAGAGACTTTTTTCCCTGAAAATCCAGGCGAGAATTACCGCGGGATAAGAGTGCTTCGCATTAATTTTGTTTTTCCACGGAGAAAGCAATTTCCTTAAAATTCCCTTCGACTTTATCCCGGGAAACTTGAAAATCTATCTTTCTTCAGGTAATTAAAAAGAAGGGCGTCTCTCAGAGTGATTTTTCCCTCAGCTTTTCTATTCTTGTATGCTACCAGTAATTAAGCTGACGTCAAGGGAATAATTTCCGGCCATGACATTTACTGCTGATTCGGATTTTCTGCAAAGGCGAAGCTCTAATACGAAATAAAGCTTTTGCAAAGGCGGATTCACAAAGATATTTGCTCAAGGTTTTTCCCAAAGAGAATTTTCAATGTTCAAAATGTTTGAAATGTGCAAAAAGGCTGGAAGGGATGAATGGGAGGAAATGAGGAAGAAAAGAAATTAAAGAGGAATGACGTTTCCAGAACTTTATTTCTCCTGGAATATTAAAAAGGATAATGTGATTAGGAGGAAAATCAAGGAAGAACAGTTCAACTACGCGAGAGCTACAAGTTCGAGGCAAATTAGTGGAATGAGTGTCCATTAAAAGAAAAAGTACTTTGTTGAAGTGGGAAGACGTAAAAGGATTTCTCATCTCCGCTTTCCGCTTCCTTCGGCCATTCATTTCGAAGGAATAAAAAGACTATATTTTGTGCAGAAATACGTGGGCTTTTTCGTGTGCTATATTAACAGCTTTTTCACATCCTTTGTACCAGAATTAGTTTCCTGAGTAAAAGGCCGGCACCGATCTTATTTTATACTTTACAACTTTTCACTCACACTTCCTATTTCCGTCTTTCGCATTGTCCATCTCAATAACATTCTTTCGTGTCAAGACCTTTGGTTTTTTTCTTTCACATTTGTCCGCCTCCGCTTCTGTGAGTGTTGCTCGTAACGACATTCATGTCTTTAATTTCCATCCGCTTTGTTTTCTTTCTTGGTGTTTTTGCTTTCTCCTTACCATTCACGCTAGCCACGTTTGCTTTCCCTTTGCCTCTCTCGCCTACTTGTTCTCTGAAGTACTTTCTCTACAAAGAACTTTCTTGTTGCCTTTTTCTCTGAAGAACTTTGTCTTTGCCTTTCTCTCTTTATTTTGCTCTGAGGAATTTTCTCTTTTCATTTTCCTGTTGCTTTTCATATTAGGAACTATTTTTGCCGTTCTGTATTCGTTTTGCTCCTAAAAAATTTCTCTTGAAATGTTGCTCGTGTCTTTGCTCTGCAGAACTTTCTCTTTGCCGTTGTTTTTGCTCTTAGTAACTTTTTATTTGTTTTTTTCTCCTGTTTTTGCTCTTAATGACTTTCTCTTTGCCATTTTATTTTGATGGTGCTCTGAGTAACTTACTCTTTTCTTTTTTCTCTGAATAACGTTTTCTTTGCCTTTCTCTCTTGTATTTGCTCTGAATAATTTTTCTTTGCATTTCTCTTTTACTTTAGCTGTGAGTAATTTCTCTTCGTCTTTCTCTTTTACTCTAGCTTTTAATAACTCTCTATTTGCCTTTTTTTCATACATTTGCTCTGAAATAGATTTTCTGTGCTTTTTCTCATAAAAACTCTGCCGGTCTCTCTTGCTTTCTCTTGGAAAAGCTTTTGGCTTGCTTTACTTACTGTACACATTTGCTTTCTGCCTTTCTCTACCTATTTTGGTTTATTACTCCCATGATCTGTCCCTTTCTCTTTGTATCTTGCTTTCTCTCTACCTTTCGATTTCTGTTTTAATTATTCACTTTCACTCTCCCTGTAATTGTCTCACATTTTTGCCGGCCCTAATCTCCGTCTTTCTCTTTCTGTCGATCTCCCAACCATTCTGTCTGCAGATTTATGTCGAAGCAACTCTCGGTTTCTTCTCTTGCCGTTCTCCCTGTAGCTTTCTCTCCCTGCCGGCATTTCTATTTGTCTTTCTCCATTTATCCTTTTCTTTCAGTATTTACATATCTGTGTCTCTCTCCCTGCCTTTCTCAGTTGCTCTCTTTTACGTCCCGATATACATTTCTTTCTGAAGTTTTTCTTTTAAGCTTTAACTCTTTATTTTTCTTTTCGTCTTATATCTGTACATACCATTCTATATACCGATGGCCTTTGTACTCTCATTCTTTTTCTTTCTCAGTTACTATCGCTTTTTACGGATTTCTTCCATTTGTCATCTCATTCACTGTTGATTTGCCTCAGTACCTCCTTTCCAGTTGCCTCTTCCACGTCATCATAAACCTCTTTTTCCCCCTCGACTACACCCAGTAAATAAAATTAACTACCAACGAACGTCATTACGATATCGAATGTCGTCTCCCCCCCCCGCTCTCCCCTAATAATAGGAGGAGAGGGCGGCGGGGGGACAAATCAAAAATGTTCTTAAATTAGCTACAAAATTCCCTCCTCTTGCGTCTGACATTTCTGGGAGCAAAGTTACAGGGGAAGGGAATGAGCCCCATCGTAAATTCCGCTGGATTTTTAAATACATATATGTAATATAATGTAATCTGTTATACAATATAATGGAAATGACTTGTAGCATTAATATCCATGGAGAGGTGAAGAGATTCTGTTCTCATGGCTCAAGTAATAAGGCAGATTGGAGCTTGTTTCATTGAACTACTTTGTGAGGACAATGGAAGTGTATTGGAAAGGATAAATGACAGAGGGAAAGAGAGAGAGAGAGAAAGAGAGAGACAAGAGACAACAAGGTTGGAGGAAAAGGATGAAGGTGATGGAATTGCCAGAGAGAGATAATGAGCTGGGAGGAAATCTAATTTCCAACAATTTTCCCCAACGAGAATCTATAAAAGCTGTAGAAATTATTTCTATTACTTTAACCTCAGCCTCCAACAACAGCCCCCGCCTTCATCATATAGTTTATAATGTGTAAACAAAATTAGTTTTCCACACTTTGACAAGATCTAATCAAGCCCCAGAGAGTGAAAGAGAGAGAGAGAGAGAGAATCCTTCCATGTTAAAGTGAAAGTGTCAACCTCCGACATTGGATGCACAAAAGCCTTGCTATAGGGACAAAACGGAGGAAGGAGAAAGATGAGTCCGGACTGACGTGTATGAATTTCCCGGTGACAATCCCTTTCCCAAGGGAATTGTCTCTCTTCAAAAGGGCTCAAATAGATCCTCGTCTCCTCCCCATCATTCTTCCCGCCCATCAGCTTTCCGGAGAAGGACAAAGACAGGTCATTGGCCTCTGGGGAATCCGTCCTAAGCACATTATATCGGAACGATGACAAAATAAAAATTGACTCTAGACTAAAAATACCTAGGTACATCTGTACTTCTATTAAAATTTAAATTGGTTTAAATCAAATACAATATTTCAAAATAAATGTTTGAATTAACACTCCATTTTGACCCTCATTTTCCCAGAATTTCTCTTGTCTGACTTCAGTGTTTCTACTTTTCCAGGAAAAAATATGGATTTAAAAAAACACACACGTATGTATGTACATATATGTAAAAGTACATATATATGTTCGCATTTATATTTATGCACATGCACACGTATGTATGTACATGTATAGGTACGTCCTTGAAATTTCAGGAAGGCAAACAAATACAGGAAAAAAACTTTAAACAGGAATGGTAATTAATTTCCCAACAATACATTATACCAACACGAAATAATAACAAAAATTGCTGGATCAAAATGGGAAAATATTAACGCCAATTGACTTCCTCACGCAATAAAATGCATGTCACTGGAAATGGGAAGCAATTTTTCTTTTAAAAGGGCGCTTTAATAATTGATTAGCGTTTTTATGAAATTGGGAGGGGGCAACAAGAGCATAAGATTGATACTGAAAGAAGGTTAACACGGAAGCAAACGGGTAGGAGCTCTATAAGTACAGAGAGAATCAGAAAGAGATAAATTTAGATTGCCAAAGAAGTACATGAAAAAGGAAGAAAGAAAGAAAGAAAGAAACGAAAAGAACAGAAAGAAAGAGGCGAATTTGTAGGGAAAAAAGGCGAAATGGACAGAAAGAAAAAGGCGAATTAAGAAGTAAGAAATAGTCGGATTGGGAACAAAGAAAAAGTGGGAAGAAAGAAAGAGGCGAATTAGGAAGAATTGAAGAAACTAATTTGGAAAAAAGAAAGAGGCGAATTGAGAAGAAAGAAAGAGTCGAATTGAGAAGAAAGAAAGAGGCGAATTAGGAAAAATTGAAGAAGCTAATTCGGAAGAAAAAAGAGGCGAAATGGACAAAAAGAAAGAGACGAATTTGGAAGAAGAAGTAGTCAAATCGGGAAGAGGCGAATTGGGAAGAAAGTAAGAGGCTAACTGAGAAGAAAGAAAGAGGCGAATTGGGACGAAAGAAAGAGGCGAATAGGGAATGAAGAAAGAGGCGAATTGGGGAGAAATAAAAGGCGAATAGGGGAAAAATAAAAAGCGAAATGGACAGAAAGAAGGAGGCAACTTGGGAAGAAATAAAAGGCGAAATGTACAGAAAGAAAGAGGCAACTTGGGCACAAATAAAAGGCGAATTGGGGAGAAATAAAAGGCGAAATGAGCAGAAAGAAAGAAAGGCGAATTGGGACGAAAAAAAGGGCGAATTAGTAAGAAATAAGAAGGCGAATTGGGACGAAAAAAAGGGCGAATTAGTAAGAAATAAGAAGGCGAATTGGGAAGAAAAAAGAGGCGAATTGGGAAGAAAAAAGAGGCGAATTGGGAATAAAGAAAGAGAAAAAACAAGAGAGGAAGAGAAAAACAGAAGAAGAGATGTATAAAAAAGGGAGCAAATATATTGCCAGACAGATGCAAAGAAAACAAGGAGGGAGAATTGACTCAAAGGATTTACAAATGACATTTCCCGTCAACAAAACTTCCACGAAGGATTATTAGACCTTTATCCCCCGAATTATATATACGTATATCTATACATACGGAAATGTAAGCCGAAGCTGAAATGGAGACGGAGATTAGACCGAAATGAAGAGTAACGGCATGTGGCACGGGGCGGATGTCTTTTCCCTCTAATTTTGCCCCCCTTCTGACTTCTCCAACATGCAAAAATTATGTATGTACATCCCCTTCAATTCCTGTGTACTACAAGAGTAAATTAAATGCTGAAGGCTGTCATGCATTTTCTAATAAGTAGGAAAACACACATGTCAACCGTCATGGAAGCGCAGCATGAACGAGTGTCAAGAATAATTTGACTGCTCCCAAGAGAAAGGCAGGGGGAGGATTATAGCAAAGGGAGAAAGCAGAGGATAAAGAAAGAGGAAAAAGTTATAGAAAAATAACTCACAGAAAAATCCAGGGAATATAAGTACAAGAAAAAGGAGAAAGTTCCAGGGAATTGCGGTTAAATGGATACCCCTCACACCCTCCCCACGGGAGTTTTCCTTGCAAGTGACGGGAAGGTCAATGCAAACCGTATTTTTTATTAATTCAAAAAAATGTGGCTGGAAGGAACTGCAGAAGAGGAAAAAAGTGCATAATAACCATGATCCAAGATCAAAATCATTTCCTCCAGAGATCCCCCACAATGTACTGGGAATAAAAGCAAATCAGTCAAAGACGACAGCTCATAAGAAATGAATGGCTCCGGGTAATTTGAGAGGCAAGCCATCCAGCCACGTCCAGCAGCTGTCCTGGTAACACAAATCCACAATGGAAGAGTCATCTTACATTGACAACAGCATCATTTCATCCCAAATCTAATTATCTCCAGGAAACCTTCCTGAAATGCATTTCCCCCAAAGATTTTTGGTCCAAGAAAATCCACACGCTCTCGTATACCAATATGGCCAATTATGGCCTGTGCCAACAATAAATTCAAGTAAAAAAAATTCAGTCTTCAAATAGTTACCCGCCAACCAATGATCCGCCATTAAATTCCAGTGAAAACAAATCCTGAGAAAATTCAGTGAACAAAATCTAGAGAAAATTCAGTGAACAAAATCTAGAGAAAATTCAGTGAAAAAAATACGGAGAAATTCCCGTGAAAAAAAAAATACAGAGAAATTCCAGCGAAAAAAATACAGAAAAAATCCAGCGAAATAAAAACCGGGAAATTCTTGGGGTGAGATAGAAATCGAAGAAATTCTTGGAGAAAACTCAGGGCAGGGCAAAAGAAGCGGAAACATTTTCTTTGGGGGAAAAACGAATATTTCCTTGAAAGTCGTTCAAGGAGAAAATGTTAGTCATAATATATATACAAAAACCCTTGAAACGTGGTCACACCAATGAGATACAAAGGGAGACTGGACCCAAAGGGGGAAATTTATACCGCATAACCACCATATTGGTTATATGCCGTATATATTACATGGTATTATTATGGTGTGAATCCTACCCGGGAAACGATATGAATAAATTGTGGTTTGGCAATATTACTCACAAAAGTCACATTCCGCCTCTGCCCATACTTGCACCCATGTTATCTTGGCATCTCTCTCACGGCGTGGGTGTGGTGGGGAGGAAGTCAGAGAGAGAGAGAGTGAAAGATTGACAGGGAGATAAGGAAATTGGATGAAGAGAGAGAGAACAGAAGTAACTGTCATGGGATGAGGAAAAATCAAAAACAAAGAGTGAACCATGAAAGAGAGATTAAGTACATGGAGACAGCGGAAAAATCAAAAAAAGAGACAAGCAGAAAAATGAAAGCCGATATAGAATAGACAGACATAGACGAATGAAAAAGAAAGCATAGATAGAGGAAACAGAAAAAACGAGAGAACAGGGTAAATGTGAGAAGGGAGAAAGTATGCCAGAAATAAATGGAGAGAAAAAGTATGCCAGAAATAAATGGAGAGAGAAAATAAGAGAGAGGGTGAAGGGTTTCAAGTGAGAGAGAAAAAGGAAAGGACATGAGAAGATTGAGGAAGTCGCAAAATATTTGCGGATTTCGCAACTATTCCGTTTCTCCTCTCCATCTCGGCTTTCCACTATCTCCCTTATTGATTTCACATGGATTGAGTATGGATACACAGTCCCAGGGGAATAGTCCCATAGTACTAGTTACTTATCCGCACAGATACACATTTCCCTTAATAATGCAACCCACTCTCTCCCAGACAACTCTGTAGTACAGTTATATGTAATGCATTCACCATTACAAAAGAACATACATACAGTGGTGTCAAAAGATAAGGGAGAAAAGGGGATCAAGAGAGCGTCACCGACTTACACAAGCATTCCGGGAATGACTTTGACGGAGATACCTATTTGATGAAGCCAATTGTGATGAAACACTATTCCATCTTTCTATCCGTCTCTTTCTTTACCCCTCGCTTTCTCTCTCTTTCTCTGCCTCCCTGTATTTATCTCTTTCTCTCTCTCCTTATATTTTTCTCTTTCTCTCTCTTTCTCTGCCTCCCTGTATTTCTCTCTTTCTATATCTCCTTGTATTTCTCTCTTTCTATCTCTCCTTGCATTTCTCTCTTTCTCTCTCTTTATCTCTCGATCTTCCTGTCTCTCTCTCTTTTCTTGTCTCGTTATCTAGATCTTTCTTTCTCTTTTTTCTATTTTTATCACTTGCTCTTTGTTTCAGTTTCTCTCTGCTTCTCTCTTTATATTTTTCTCTCTTTCTCTGTTTCTCTCTGTTTCTCACTCTTTTTGTTTGTCTCTCTTTCTCTCTCTTTTTTCTCTCTTTCTCTGTCTTTCTATTTCTCTCTCTTTCTCTCTCTCTTTTTATTTTTCTATCTCTTTTTTCTCTCTTTCTCTGTCTTTGTATTTTTCTCTCTTTCTCTTTCTCTTTTTATTCTTCTCTCTCTCTCTTCGCTCTGTATTTCTTTCTAATTTTCTCTTTCTCGTTCTTTCTATTTTTTGCTTTCTCGTAACTTATGTTTTTCGTTTATTGTTTCTGTTTTCTCCTATTCTCTCTCTCTCTCTTTTGCTCTTTCTCTCTCTCTTTCTATTTCTCTGACCATCTATTTCTTTGAATTTCTCTGTCTTTCTTTGTATTTCTCGTTCTATCTCTTTCTTTGTATTTCTCTGCCTATCTCTTTCTTTGTATTTCTTTATCTTTCTCGCTCTCACTTTTGATCCCCTATACACATTATTCTCTCCCTCCTTCCCCCTTCCTTTTGTGCCTCTGAGGGGGTATATACGTGTGATAGATGCACCTAATTTTAACCGGAGGGGGCCAACCAGCCCATTGATGATACAGAATGCTTGCGGTTTGACAGATGGTCGGTCTGTGTTGCTGAGAGTGATTTTCTGTCAAGTACTGTACAATGATGAAAGCTCATATGCATCCGCAGAACTTTCTGTCCCTGAAAAGCATGTTTTTAACCCTGATCAAAACAAAAAGGATGATGATGGGCTCCGAGGTCATGTTCGGATCACTTCCAGGGAATTTGAGGTTGCATGTTTCTCAAGTATCTATGTGAGTGATCATGTTCGGCTCAGGATGATCAAGCAAGCCTGGTATGCAGATACATAAGTTAGCATGTTTACAGTGCCATGACCTGGTGGCACATCTTATGCTTACGCATGTTATGTATGCATATCTTATATTATTAGACTTTCGAAGGGGTCATAACCCACTGCCCCAGTATGTACATGCATACATAGGTGTGTGCCAGGAGAAACAGCTAGCCAAGACAGGTAAATGAAGTGAAACGTACCTATTGCAAAGGAAGCATGGAGAAAAACGGGAGTGCCAAAGAATTACGTGGAAGTCGAGAAAAGTTCGAGGGAAAATTCAATCATGGAGAAAGGGCAAACTGTCGTGAATGTGAAAGTGAGAGTGCAGTATAGAGAAACATACTTACATAAAGTGCAAATGTGGAAAGGGGAAAGAACAAGAGACGGCAGAGAGAGAGAACAAAAAGTGTACAGAGAAATGCACAGAGAGAATTATACGGACAGAAAGAGATAAAGAGGAAGAAATAATAAACAGAGGCAATATGAGATGCAGACAAGGAGAGAAATACGCAAATTGATAGAAGCAGGCAAACTTGGACGATGAGAGAGACAGACGAATGAATGAAAGGGCGGGAGAGACAGACTAGATAATCGTATAAAAACTGTGATGGGCAAACAGAGAAACTAAGAGACGATAGAAACAGAGAGAACGAGAGAACCAAAGAGAACGAGAGAACAAATTAGGACGAAAGAGAAAGAGAGAACAAAGGAGAACGAGGGAGAACGAGAGAGAAATAGAAAGAACGAGAGAGAACGAGAAAGAACGAGAGAGAACGAGAGAGAACGAGAGAGAACGAGAGAGAACGAGAGAGAAATAGAAAGAACGAGAGAGAAATAGAGATACAAAGTAAGAAACAGAGAGACACAGAGAGAAACAGACAGACAAGGAAACAGAGACAAAGAGAGATACACAAACAACGAGAGAAAGAGAGAGACGACCAGTAAAACAGCAAGATGCATACCGAGAGATGGACAAAGAGACAGAGATGAAGAGAAATATGGAGAGACAAGCGAAGAGACATGGAGGGAGATTCTGAACGGGATAAATAGAAATTGGCAAAAACAGATAAGCAGAGTGAATACGGTGTATGCAAAGGCAAAATGTAATGAGTGCATGAGCCCAATTTTTGTCAATTAAGAACAAGGAAAAGTCTCTGTAGCCATTCGGAGAAAAATGCATTTTATCCACAAGCCAGAATAAAAATACTTGGATCAGCCCTCCCCAATAGAAATAATATTGAGAGTGAAAGCGAAAAATAGGAAAACTCCTACGGCCAGGGGCGGGAAACAAAGGACAAGTTCAAAAGAGTTATGGAAGGACAAGAAATACATATGCACACACGGACAGAAAGAAACAAATGATGGGAAGGGTTGAGAAATGAGAGCTTAATCCCATAAGAAAACAATCCCTCATAGTTATACGTGATGGGAAATACGGGAGGAAAGGGAGAAAAAATGTTTCCACAAGGAGGACAACACTTTGTTTCTGCACACAACATTAATCCCAGAGAGATAAGAGTGGATAAGGAGAGAGGCGTGTGTGTGAGTCAAAAGCCACGGTTTTTCTCACCAGGTCCAGTGGAGAGTGCCAGAAGAGACAAAGAGGGAAAGAGAGTCTGGAGGGATTTTTTTTTTGTTTCCTCTATGAAAAGTCCGCCTGTCTCTTGTCTTTTCACATCAATTGATTTCTGTCAAGTATATATGGGAGTTCAACAGCCCACATCGCATTCGGTTGGTGCTGATCCCATGGATATAAATATGTACTTGGATGCACAACATGCACATGAGTAACCTTGGGTTGTCCGGTGTTTTCCGCCAAAAGGGGATCACATCTAATGATGATCTCTCATTCTTCTTCTTTCTCCTCCCTCTTCTTCTCTCTCTCTCTCTTTCTCTCCCTCCGTCTCTCTTTCTGTCTCTCTTACTCAACCCAACCTAGAAATTCCCCGACCAGGGCAAATGCCCCGTCACACCAGTCGTGTAGTGACCATGCTTTAACTTTAACTCCAAATCCTCTCTCAAGCTGCACGTAATCACACTCTCGCCACAATAATTCCCTTTCATCTTTGACATTCGGGGCCAGGAGACGTTCCCTTTTTATCTACAGGCGGTCTTCTGTATTTCCCTACTCATCGCTATCTCGCGCGCAGTATTTCCCTCTTTTACGTAATTCTTTCTCTTGCTCTCTGGATTTTTCTTGTTTTGCCCCTTTTAGCACTCCGTTTGTGATCTCTCCTTCTCTTAGATTCTTCTTGTCTTTTCTCGTTTCTGTCTGTCTCTTTTGTATCTCCCTGTTTCTTTCTATCTCTCTGTGTCTCTCTTTTATCTCTCCGTTTCTCCCTTTTTATCTCACTCCATCTCTGGTTATCTTTCTTTTGTATCCTTTTTATCGCACTTTATCTCTCCTCCAACTCCTTTTTTCTCACATTACCCCCATGTATGTCTTTTATCTCCTTTCCTTCTCTCTTTGTCTCTCTTTTATCTCTGTTTCATCTCCTTTTATCTCACCTTTTATCTCTATATATGCCTCTTCATCGCTCTTGATCTCACTCTATCGGTCTTTTACCTCTCTTTCATCTCTCTTTAGCTCTTTAATCTCCCATTATCTTCCTTTCATCTCTCTGCAGCTCTTTAATCTCCCATTATCTTCCTTTCATCTCTTTTTTAATTTAATTAATTAAATTCTAATTTATCTTTCTTTATCGCTCTTTTATCTCACTTTATCGCTCTTTTATCTCTATTTATCGCTCTTTCATCTCTATTTATCGCTCGTTTTCCTCTCGTTTATCTATCATTTAACTCTCGTTTATGTATCAATTACTTCTCGTTTAGCTATCTTTTATTTCGTGTTATTTCTCTTTGATCTCTCTTGTATCTCTTGTTATTTCTCTTTGATCTCTCTTGTATCTCTTGTTATTTCTCTTTGATCTCTCTTGTATCTCTTGTTATTCATCTTTGATCTTAATTTTATCTCTTGTGATTTCTCTTTGATCTCTCTTGTATCTCTTGTTATTCATCTTTGATCTTAATTTTATCTCTTGTGATTTCTCTTTGAT